>CAJDSM010040438.1:9045-23617 GCA_903981925.1 Ostrea lurida
AGATGTTGCTGTAAAGTGTTTGTTTTGATGAGATATGTATGATGTAAGTGTTGTTTTTGATGAGAGATGTATGATGTAAAGTGTTTTGTTTGAGAGAGATGTATGATGTAAAGTGTTTGTTTTGAATGGAGGATGTATGATGTAAAGTGTTGTTTTTGATGAGAGATGTATGATGTAAAGTGTTTGTTTTGATGAGAGATGTATGATTGTAAAGTGTTTGTTTTGATGAGAGATGTTATGATGTAAAGTGTTTGTTTTGATGAGAGATGTATGATGTAAAGTGTTTGTTTTGATGAGAGATGTATGATGTAAAGTGTTTGTTTTGATGAGAGATGTATGATGTAAAGTGTTTGTTTGTGAGAGATGTATGATGTAAAGTGTTTGTTTTGATGAGAGATGTATGATGTAAGTGTTTGTTTGATGAGATGTGATGTAAGTGTTTGTTTTGATGAGAGATGTACAACATAGTATGATGTAAAGAGTTTGTTTCATAAACACAGGGGGACGTGACAAAACTCTCGGAAACTGGATCAGGAATCTCGGACGCTGAGCAAGAGAGGGGCAGACAGGAAAGGCTGGCGACATCCTCTCTCGGTAAGATGTTTCTCGAGGCTCAGGTTCTTAAACCTCTCTTGCTGCGTAAACAAAATACTGTATAGGGGGAAATATTTGCTTTGGTTTTATTTTTGCTAAATTGGCGATTACGTGAACGATCATGAAAATAAAACCATCGCAAGTGTTGTTCAATGTATTTGGGTGTATGATTCTAATTCAGTCAATTTCTTTCCACAAATTTTAAACCATCACAATACCGAAGATGAAAATTGCGAATTTCAGCCCCTCAAAATTAAATCCTTTACAGCATTCGCTATATACCATAGTATTATGAAAATGGCAATCTTTTGACATCTTTAAACAAAAAATGTTTCATAAGATTTTCTTTTTATTAGAATCATGGGGAAAGTATTGTTATGTTTGTATTAATATTCTAGACTAATATACTTACTTTAAGGTGGTGGGGTCAGAAATGTATGGTGGTCATATTTAGTGATTTAACGATGACAAATTTCCATTTTATACAGGATCTGAGACTGTTCGGCGTGCTTATGTAGTGAGTCCAAGAGGCCGAGGCTCAGTGTGCCTGGCTAGACTCGCTCAATCTCACTCACGACAGTCACTGACGACAGCGACATCTGGTTATTTGGAGGGAAGCGAGTTTACAAAATTCTTCAACCAAGAACGAACGGTGGAATCTCATTTAAGGAAAGCCTCAGAGTCAGCTGGGTCAGTAGTGGGTCAGACAATAGACTGTAATCTAAGGGAGATATCCAGTCAGTATTGGGTAGACAATAGACCTGTAATCTAAGGGAGAGCATCCAGTCAGCTGAGTCAGAACATAGACCTGTAATCTAAGGGGAGAATTCAGACAGTAGTGGGTCAGACAATAGACCTGTAATCTAAGGAGAGCATCCAGTCAGTAGTGGGTCAGACAATAGCATGTAATATAAGGGAGAGCATCCAGTCAATAGTGGGTCAGACAATAGACTGTAATCTAAGGGAGAGATTCAGTCAGTAGTGGGTCAGACAATAGACTGTGATCTAAGGGAGAGATTCAGTCAGTAGTGGGTCCAGACAATAGACTGTAATCTAAGGAGAGAGCATCAGTCAGCTGAGTCAGACAATAGACCTGCTAATCTAAAGGGAGAGAATTTCAGTCAGTAGTGGGTCAGACAATAGACCTGTAATCTAAGGGAGAGCATCAGTCAGTAGTGGGTCATAGTGGGTCAGACAATAGACCTGTGATCTTAAGGGAGAGCATCCAGGTCAGTATGTGGGGGTCATCAACCAGGAGAAATAACTCCACAGCCAATTTCACAAGATGCATTTTCGTCCCTTTTTATTGATCAGCTTTTTTTATTTTACAGTTTCCGCAGTTGAACAAGATCACAAAAACAAAGAACGATTCTTAATAGGAGGAAGCTGTTCCTCAATGTACATGCCAACAAAATGGTCCTCTTTGTTAAAACAATGAAAATTTATAATGAAACTAAAGGATGTCACAATGATATGCATCATATATTTATAAGTTCATTTAGCATTAATTGTTTGATTATTAATTAATGAGCTGAAAATAATTTAGTAACGTCACATTTTAATCAGAAATTCAAATAAGAAATGGTGAAACAGGACGTTCTGAAGCATGAACAAATTGGAGCAACATATCATCCCCCAGCAAAATAATTGTTCCAGCAATGTATATTTAATTGCTACCTCCACCAATTCTGTGAACTGTTGGGCGAGATCTCTGGGCTCCTCTTCTGTGTTGGTTTCTATTGGTTCTAACTCAGCGGTCACATGTTCCGGTTCAGCTGAGAACTGTGGTTCTGCATCAGTTGTTGGGACCAGCTCTTTCTGAGATTCGGAGGTAGATCTAGTATTGAAAATATCTGCTGGGAAAAGTTCATCAGGACCAACTTTGTTGGGGTCAATGGACACCTCAATAAATCCCTCATCTGAAAAGTAACTGGATATAGTGAATACCATGTTTAACTTTAGAACTACTTTGAAACATTTTATGGATGAGAATATTAGAAAAATTTACTTGACAGTAGTGTGAAACATACTTAATAGCAAGCTTTAATCTTTTCAGAACTGTAATAAGCATTAATAGTTTTCACTGCTCACCTTCAGAGTCACTGGATTCATTCTGATATGACTTATTTCTTTTGTCTTCTGATGAATGTCTCCTTACGCTCTCCACTGTTGCAGCCTCCTCAATCAAACCAAGTTCTAAAGGTTTACTATTTCCATTAGCAAGAGTTATCTCCCTCGAGGAAGAGGTGTTTGTGTTACATTTCACACTATCTTCAACTTTCCCCTTGTTCTCCATCTCGCTGATTTCCTTGTTTGAACTCGTTTTGTCCACTTCATTGTTTTCTTGATCTGAGTCTTCACTCAGTTCATTGATGGATGTTCTCTCTTTGTCATTAGATTTATGAGAGTTACTCTCTCCCGAGTTATGCTTGACCTCAACTTTATCATTTTTCACTCCTGTCCTCTCCACATCTTCAAACTGTTTACTTTCTCTAACACATTCACTGTCTTCAGTGTCACTTTCCTCCAGTTGATCCCTCTCATCCTTTTCTTTTCCTTTGTCTTTTCCTTCACCTTTAGCTTCCTCCTTGTATTCCTCCATCATCTCAGTTTCCTCCTGAATTTTATTCACTTCCTCCAGTTTACGTTTGTTACTTAAGCCTTTGATGAGGATGAAGTGTAAAGAATCGTCTGATAAGATCCTCCGTGCTTGTATCTCAGTCCCATTGGTGTGGTCACCGAGATCCTTCGTGATCGTTCCCGCGACCTGGTTGGTCATTTCCTTCCTCACTTCCTCTAGTTTATTTGACAGATGGCTTTGTTTTAGAATTTTAGTCATCTGGAAACTGGAGAAGTCATTTGAGTCCTGTGAAATACAGAAAGCACATCGTCATCAAACATACTGATCTCCACTTCCTTTTCCATTCTCATCATTTTCTTTACATCTGTGGTAGAGCTCTCGCCTCCTGATTGGGAGGTTGAGAGTTTGAGCCCTGTGCTCGGAGCGGCTGCATCAAACTTAAGATGCTAAAATAGGTAGTGATTGCTCCTTTGCCAAGAACTCGGCATCTAGAAGTGAGAATCACATATCCTTCCGATATAACCTTAAACATGGAGGTCCTTTGTCGCAGCAGGTGTGGCACGTAAAAGAACCCTCACTGCTAAAAGCCATAAGTGCTAAGCAAAGGACTAAATTTGCAGCCCTTCAACAGCAATGGTGATGTCTCAATATGAGTGAAATATTCTCAGTGAAACAAATAATCAATCAATCTTTACAACTAAACTGAAAGAACTGGACTGAAAAATATCTTACCCTGTGCATTAAAGATCTGACTGACATACCTGGGGAAGAACTAGATCAGTATATCGAGTAAGCCTTTTCCTTCTGACTGACGTACCTGGGGAAGAACTAGATCAGTATATCGAGTAAGCCTTTTCCTTCTCTCTTTGAGTTCACTCAGAATCTCATGTTGAATCTCAGGGGGTAAGCATTTAAACTCAGCTGAGTCGATATCTACATCATCCAGGTTTTGAAACTCATCCTTTATAAATAGGAAGATAACAAATAAATTTCTTTAAGACGGCGAGTAGCAAAATATAGATGGCAACATGGTGGCCGTTACGTCTTGTTTAGCACTAAAACTAACTTTTCACTATACTATGCCATCTACATGTGGTCCTTGACATAAACAAAACACTTATTAGATTTGTTACGGACTGCTTCGCCTTGCCTTCTATGGAATTGAACAACCCGAAATATTTCCGTAGACAGTCAGTAACAAACCTAATAAGTAATATTGTGCTCAAGTAGCACATTAGGCCTAGACTAGAGCCCGCCATTCATGTCACTTGGCTGAAACACAATCCAGATGACCACATGTCCAACCCCCAAATGATAAATAATAAATGAAAAGTACCAATTTTAACACTTAGTGGTAAGTCTTCCAGGGAAGACATGTGTCGCCTGCCTACTTCTAATTTCATTTGAAAAATTACTTCATCATTTAAAGTATCATCATGGCAATAATGTATATAATTATAATTTTTTATCAGAATTCAGTTCTGTTCAAGTTTACCAGAATGACAATGCATATTCTAACATGATGAATTAGATGAAAGATGAGATATTGTTATGAGATGCCATTTGTGAGATTCTATATGAAATAAAGATATATTTAATTTCAAGGTTCTCAGGCCCTTAGTCATAATTTGTGACAGAATTGTTCATGTCAAAAAAAATTAAAGTTGCCGTGTCAAAACAGGAAGTGGACATGTTGCAGATTGGAAACTACGTTACACGATACAGTTTCTCCATACTGATGCTCTGTGCCAAATATCAGAAGCTGGCCTGTGTGTACTGGTCCTGAGAAAAATATTGACAGAAATTAACCATGTGAAAAATATTCTAAGTTGCGTCAAACAGGAAGTGGACATGTGGCAGATTAAACTCTACACCATACAGTCTCCATACTGATGCTCTGTGCCAAATATCAGGAAGCTGGCCTGTATGGTACTGGTTCCTGAGAAAAATGTGACAGAAATTTAACCATGTGAAAAAATATTCTAAGTTGCGTCAAACAGGAAGTGGACATGTGGCATATGGAAACTGTTTACACGATACAGTTTTCCATACTGATGCAATGTGCCAAATATCAGAAGCTGCCTGTGTGGTTCCTGAGAAAAATGTGAAAGAAATTTGTCCATGCTAAAAATATTCTAAGTCGCATCAAACAGGAAGTTACATGCGGCAGATTGAAACTTGTTACACGATACAGTTCTCCATACTGATGTCTGTGCCAAATATCAGGAAGCTGGCTTATGTGTTCTTGAAAAAAAATGTGACAGAAATATTTTCGTTGACGCACACCGACGCCAGACGACTAAAGTGATCCCTATATGTCGCCTCCGCTAACGCAGGCAGCGACACAATCAGTGCCTAAAGTACACACAATAATACAATATCAAATAGGCTTTAAGCCATATTTTGAATTTGTTATCACATGTATATATGAATAAGATTAGTTTTAATTACTACAAATTATTTTTATACAATAATACTATGTATTTATCCCCACATAATAATTTTTGAAACCATCCAACTCACTTGTCACTATGAATCTTAGTGACAATCTTAATTTCAACTCATGTTAAACTCATGATCTTTCACCACAAGTAAAATTCAAACAAACAAAGTGATCTACAGTAGTTTGAAAGTTAGGAGATAGAGAGAGAGAGAGAGAGAGCGAGAGAGAGAGAGAGAGAGAGAGAGAGAGAGAGAGAGAGAGAGAGAGAGAGAGAGAGAACACAATCTGTATTGATGATAAAGCCATAAAAGTACCTCAAAAATTGTAGCATTAGAAGAGGGTTCCTCCCATGGTTGTAATTCTTGGGCTCTTTGAAATGCGTAAAAGAAATGAAGTCAACATTTGATATTGATATTTATTTTTTAACAGGATGAACACTCCAGTTTTCCCATTCAGATCTAAACACTATTAGATAGTGAACATTAATGTTGTGTGTCAGATGTTTTGTGGCTGAGGCTGTGGAGATTGATGTTGTAACTAATGTCGTGATTGATATTTTGAGTCAGACGACTTATATGTGACTAGAGTTGTGTGGCTCATGTTGTGTGTGACTGATACTGTTACTGATATCGTATGACTGATACGGTTACTGATATCGTATGACTGATACTGTTACTGATATCGTATGGCTGATACTGTTACTGATATCGTATGACTGATGTAGTACCTACTGATGTGTGATTGGATGTTGTGTGACTGAATACCTTATGAATTCTTCAGGTAGGGGTGGTAGCTGGAACAGATCTTGTTTCTGAGCTGTTCCATGTGATTGGTTGGATGTTGAAGGCTGTGACACGGTGGAACTACTTGGAGTTGATGCATGTCCTTTCTTCAGAACTTCTTTCAGGGCGTGACTTTTTAACAAATTGTCCAGCAATTTTTTAGATGCTTTGTCACCTTCCACTTCTGCCATCATCTTCCTCTCTCTTCGGGATGCCTGAAAATCGAATAAAAATCAGTTTTCCTCACACAAAAATGCATATATACTGTATTGATAAGAACTCTAGAGCCAATCAAATAATATCATGTGCAAATTCCATAGAAATGCAATGAACACACTCTTGAATAAAAGCGAGTACATTTTGTTTCTTTGCTGTTTTATGTCCCATTGAAGAATGCAGATGCAGGTGATATGCTTAATATTCAAACTTATGGATAGAACTCAAGGTCATATTGGTGATTTAATTATCATACAGTACAGCTCAGATGGAACTTAATTTGCCCACTGGCCACTGTGGGCCATTTTTAGAGTGGGCATTTAAATGTCCAGTAAACATTGTGGGTTGTGTATAGAACTGTATAACACACAGGCAAATGCCCACTGATTCCAAGTGACCGGCCCACAGTGGAAAGTGGGCATTCAAAAATCCACCTGAGCTGTACTGTATCAATGCATACCTTAAAACAGGACCTCAGTTTTGAATGTCTTATTTGATTGACCTGTACTTTCACTTTTAATGCTTAGTGAAGGAAAAGTTCAACATGTTGATATAAACAGGGATCAAACCATCATCTTACCATTGTCTGTTTTTTAAGTTCAGGAGCACTGCCATCAAACACAAAGACAGGTTTGATCTTGTAGTAGAGGAGCTTGCACACCCTGCTGGACAACACATGGAGATGGGCATTGGGCAGTGGGCTCCCATCTTTGTCTCTCATTCCCTTCACAGCCTGGTGCAGCCATATGCTCACATCTGTTTAATGCTTGTAAAGGCTTTTATCAAAAAGGTACATAATTTTCAAGAAGATATTCCACAACTCAGTCACACATACATCTACTAGTTCAGTGGCGTAGCTTCCTATGAGGCACGGAAGCATGTGCTTCCACATCGTTTTGCGGTAAAAAAAATTAAATGATTTAAAGTCAAATAAAATTAGATTTTAAATAGAAAAAAGAAGAAAAGAAATAGATCCATGTATTTGGTCGAAAATGCTGAATGATTTCATCTTTATCTGTAGCAGGTAGGCCTATATAAATCTTTTTTTTTTTAAATCAAAGGCACTTGGGCATGACCGGACTCTGTCCAAGTTCATGTACTTAGATTCGACTGTACTCTTCTTTCAATTTAGATACCCGGAACATCGAATTTTAGTAGTTTTTAATAAAGCTTTCAAGGAATTCAAAAACGCATCTAATTTAGTTGTTATAAAAATAGTACAAATATAAATTGGCGAAGTAAACAATGTGTTAAACGTAATAATAGTCCCAAAATACTAAACATCTCAAAATAAAAAAAAAATAAACCAAAAATGCAGTAAAACAAATTAATGGACAATCTTTTTTCCTTTTTTTTTTTCTTGAAAGAAGTTAAATCTTCTTACCCCATGTGCCTGTGTTTAAAATTAATGAAAATGTGTATCGGAGACTATGGGAAAACCTCTTTTAATTGTCTAAAATTGGGGGCCTTAAGGCGGCCAAACCCCTTGCCCTTTCTGCTTCCATATTGATCTACCCCAAGCTAAGCTACTGTAGTTGACCAGTTTTGATCAAAACGGTCAACATTTACACCCCTGGTCAACTTCTTTCTAGTACATGTGTTTCTGTGCACTCTACAAAAGTGCTGGTATACATTGTATACATTGTATATACTTTATTTGAAAAATCCCTTCAATGGATTCAATATCATTTAAGCTATATCTGTTTGCTGATGAATCAGATACCCATAACTATGGAATACAGCAAAATTTGCCTCCGATAAGAATATCATATGAAATACAAGTGTAACTGTAAGAAGAAAATGCAATGGACCAGCCTAGATTCAAACCCGTGCCCTCCGAATCTAGTTAAGTGCTCTACCAAATGAGCTAACTGGCCATCAGTGATTGAATCAGGCTGACTGCTACACCCCTCCCTCTTCAAATTGTCTTTGTCCCCTTTCTGATCTATGACACCATAGTAATAGGAAGGGAGAAAATGCAAAGGATCAGACTGGAATTTGAACCCGAATTCCTGAATCTCTAGTCAGGTGCTCTACTAATTGAGCTAACTGGCCACCAACGATCGAACCCGGCTGACCTCTGCACAAGATTGTCAAATGACCAAAATTACAATACTTTTCGATAGCAAATTCAGCCATGCAAAATCAAGACATTTTTTTCACAAGACCTATAGGATACCGATGGCTAAAACTTTCCCTTCAAGAGACTGTAAGGAAACAGGTCGTCCTGTTGGCTGAAGCAGCTGCCATAAACCAGCCACACCCATCTGCTGTTGTTTGAAAAACCTGGCAAGAGAGATTGAACGTCAAACAAATTTTAGTAGTAACATATACATTTACAGGTAAGCTGTGTTAATTAAAAGGCGTTCAAGCAAAAATAAACGACAGCGAAAAGATGAAAGACAAAACAAACTAAAATCGGAAACTTGAGTGAAATCGGGTCACATGTAACCTAAAAGAGTAAAATCTCACCTCGAACCGTTTATTAAGTGGTATTGTTATTGTACGTCCATTTTGCTCTACTTTCGGTTTTCACGTCTCCGTCGCACAGGAAGTCTTTGATCTACAGATTAGGAAAAACGTTTTGAAGACTTTCATATTTTCGGAACTCCTCTGCTATTTTATGGAACACGTGCTTCACAAAATAACAATGGCGGATACTGGTAAGTAGTGGTGTTCGGAGAATGCGTTATGATGCTGTCAATATGCATTAAGATTAAATTGTTTGTTGCATATGGCAAGCGAGATAATTATTTAATTAGTTGTGAATATGTTTGTATACCAAACACATAGTGTCAATCGTGCACAAATATTGATATGATTTTAAGAAGCACGTGGCCGCGTGGTCAGGTAGATCGACGAAATTGCAGACCAACTCTGGGATTTGCGTGCACTGTTCGCATTGTCCGAATCTTTACTCTTACGTATTATTGTCACAAAGTACAAGTAAATCTAACCCGCGTCGTGGTTTGCGAAGACTCATTTGTTGAATATTAAACACACCATATTTCTTCTTTATAATAGAACACAAAAAGAAAAAGAGGAAAAGTGGTGCTGTTGATGTTGCGGTACGTATAATCAAATCATGTAATGTTGTTATATATATATATATATAACAACATTACCATATATATTGTATATGCACCTATAAAATATGTATATATATTGATGTACATGTAATGACATCAATACTTGTGTTTATAAACAGGTTGTTTGCAAAACTAGTCGGATTGTTGGCAAAAATTTAAAATGTCAAATAAAATTAAAGTTCAGTCATTCCTATCTGGCATAAGAAAAAGTTGCACAAACGTTTTTTTTTTCTAAAAAATTTAGTAATTCACCGCTTTGCCATTTTCGATGCAGCAGTGTTCGAAATTAATGCCCGTCCGATGGTCCGATTCTATCTCAAATTGTGTCGGGCTATTCTAATCTAAATAGACCAAGTTGTCTATCCCAATTTTGGCTGTGTGTAAAATTAGAGTTACCTAAGTTTGCCACCTGAAAGATACCCAAGTCAAAATTAATGTTGATCTAGATTCACCGAAGTTTGCCACCTGAAAGATACCCAAGTCAAAATTAATGTTGATCTAGATTCACCGAAGTTTGCCACCTGAAAGATACCCAAGTCAAAATTAATGTTGATCTAGATTCACCGAAGTTTGCCACCTGAAAGATACCCAAGTCAAAATTAATGTTGATCTAGACTCACCGAAGTTTGCCACCTGAAAGATATCCCTGTTCAAATTATTATTGATCTATAGTTATTATTCAATCAAAATTATGTAAATGTCTTTACAGGAAGTTCAACACACAGAAAATTTTCTTCTGAAGCCCTCCAGTGTTGTGGAACAGTTGGATACGTCACAATGGCCACTACTGCTTAAGGTATTAGTAGTGTATGTTCGAAGTACATCATGCTAACAATTAATTTGTTAGAGAATATCAATCTTATGATTACATAAATTATTAAATGGTTTATTTTTTTTAAATATCCAATCTGCATTGAATTTAGATGCAAATGTAAAATATAAAATATAAACCATCATAAAACCGTGCAAGGTAATTTCCAAACTTCATTGCTGATTATTTTACAGAATTTTGACAAATTGAATGTGCGGACTGCTCACTACACCCCCATTCCAGCCGGGTGTTCCCCACTAAAGAGACCAATACAGGAATACATAAAGTATGTAGACTAGGCCTAGTTCCCCACTAAAACAGGAATACATAAAGTATGTAGACTAATACAGCAGGTGATTTTGTGACACGAGTAACACAGACAAATCTGACAATGCACAATGAATAGTTCTTTTAAGCCTCTTTTTAGGGGGAAGAATTTTAAAGTTGAAATTATAATTAGCACGATGATTTTTACCCAATTTGTTAGCTGTTTAAAATAATTATGATGAAAATGAAGACTTGAAAATGGTACTAAGATACAACCATGCCTTTTTTTAACCACCATGTTTTGATTTAAGAAATAAATTACACATGATGGTGTGAATTGTGAGGCTCTATGGCTGCTTGCTTTAGCTGATGAGTCAGCGTAAAAGTGAATTATGACACTGTACATTTTAATCTCTGTTCCAGTTACGGCTAGTAGATATTTAAAATATTATTGCAGGAGTGGATTCATTAATCTTGACAAACCAGCAAATCCATCATCTCATGAAGTTGTATCTTGGGTGAAGAGAATTCTTAGGGTACAGAAGACGGGTCACAGTGGTACACTAGACCCCAAGGTCACGGGCTGTCTCATTGTGTGTGTAGAGCGAGCCACGCGACTGGTCAAATCGCAGCAGGGAGCTGGCAAAGAGTATGTTTGTATCTTCAAGCTTCACAGTGCTGTCAATGATGAAAAGCTTGTCGCGCAAGTAAGTTAGAATTTCTTTTCTTGGCAATTTCTAGCACCATAACCATTAGTTTTTATTATTCACTGAAATTTAAAGTTATATTTAGCATGTTTTTGGAATTACAAAAAAAAAAAAAAAAATGAAGACAAATATTGATAGCTTTATACTGAGATTTTCACAACATTTATTTTTGAAGAAAAGAAATATTTTAAATATTGAAATTTACGATTACTTGATAATAAAATTAGTGCTATTCCCATAGTTATGCAATTTATTAAATGAAGATACTGACATCATGAAATTACATGTTTGCAAAGGAAATACACATAATAGATAACACATAACATTCACAGTATAAATTGTCAATGTGTCTTTTCCTGTTGAACAGAAAATAGAGATGATGACAGGGGCACTCTTCCAGAGACCGCCCCTAATTTCAGCCGTCAAGCGACAGCTGAGAATTCGAACGATTTATGAATGCAAGATGCTAGAGTACGAAAAAGAAGATGCAATGGGTAAACATTATTTACTTTGTACTAGAATTTTCCAAGTAATGTCAATGATAAGAAAATCAAATAAGTGCAAGTTTCAAAAGATACTTTGGTTTACATGTGACCATGTGAATGTCAGATATTTGAGACGTTAAGTGAAAATCACGTAGCATTTCATATTGTGGTAAATGAAATATTTTGAGATCATATGATTGACACAACACAAGTGTACTTGCTGTGACATTAACAGTGCTTTCACACCTTACTCAGGTATTTTCTGGGTGAGCTGCGAGGCAGGCACATACATTAGGACCATGTGTGTACATCTGGGTCTCTTTTTGGGGGTCGGGGGACAAATGCAGGAGCTCAGACGAGTTCGATCTGGTATCATGTCGGAAAAGGTAATATCGGATGAGCGGAAACAATATTTTCTAGTACACTTATATATTTATTTTAACTATACATAGCTTCATTTAAAGATTCATTCTATAGGTAATAAATGTAGTGTGTGTACATGTATAAAAATTTATAACAAAAGTTATTGGTAATATTCTAAGAATAATTTTTTACAAGTAGAAATCAATTTCTGGAGGGAAATATAGAAGAATATTAATATTCTTGTAACGATTTTCCAGGCAAATCTATACACCATGCATGACGTTTTGGATGCGCAGTGGATGTATGACAACCATAAGGATGAGTCGTACTTAAGACGAGTGATCAATCCATTGGAAGCATTACTAACATCACACAAAAGAATCATCATGAAAGACACAGCAGTAAGTTCTTACTGTACAGCAGTAAGTTCTTACTGTATTCTAGGAAAAATTACCCTCCCCCCCCCCAAAAAAAAAACCCTGTCAGAATGAATGTTCTCTAAATCTATTTCAAATAGGGGAGTTCATTCAAAATGAATTTACAAGGTGTGAACACTGATTAATCAATTATGCATAATTTTTTATTGACACTTGTAATTTTTAACTTGTGAAGTCCTCTTAATTTTAACTTATGAACTCATAATTTATGTTACTCATCAAAATTTTCAGTCGCTCATTTTTTGCAAATGAAATTCTACCAAGAATCCAGAGATGACAAATTGTCCATTCCCGGTAGTAATTTAGGGTTTTGTCTTTTACAGGTTAATGCAGTGTGCTATGGGGCTAAAATCATGTTGCCTGGTGTTCTCAGATATGAGGACGGAATTGAAGTAGATGAGCAAATCGTCATAGTAACGACAAAAGGAGAAGCAGTTGCTTTAGGTTGGTAAATTAAGATATGGAAACCACATCAGTGGAAATTTATCATCACCTTCAGTTCTCTTCTTTGTGTTTTTTACACATGTTCTAGCCTTTTCAGCGTAATGCTGTGGTTTGCACATGATGGGCTTTCAATGGTTTGCATCTAGCTTTTATCCTTCGATCATCTTAGTATTGTTTCCCTATGTGTGGTATATTCTCTGGCACAAACCCCCAAAATAATCCAGATGGCAATAACATTTTCTACAGTATCAACATTTAAATCATACTTTTATGAGAACATCCTGTCTCCTTGAATGTTGAAAATTAAACGTGTCTGTGAATTTTATCAGCCATTGCCCAGATGACAACAGCAGTCATGGCTACGTGTGATCACGGTATGGTGGCCAAGATAAAAAGGGTCGTCATGGAGAGGGACACGTATCCAAGGAAATGGGGGCTGGGTCCTATGGCACTGCAGAAGAAAAAAATGATTCTAGCAGGAACACTGGATAAATATGGCAAACCGAATGAGAAAACACCAGCCAACTGGAAAAAGGGTTATGAAGACTTCAAGTGAGTTTATGATGTTTTACGTTTAGAAAATTGATGAACTTTTTTCAATGAAGTAAATAAACAAGTTGTCGGAGAAATTTTGAAAACACAGGGTATACCGTAATTTTCCTAATGTTTCGACACTAAAATACACCCATTTTTTCAGGATTTTGCAAAAGTGTCGAAAAATTAGAATTTGAAAACTTTTGATACGATTTCCCTACCGGAAAGATCGATATTTATAAGGACCGGTAAATACAAATTTTCCACCCCCCCCCCCCCCCCCCCCCCCCCCCCCCCCCCCCCCCCCCCCCCCCCCCCCACCCCCCCCCCCCCCCCCCCCCCCCCCCCCCCCCCCCCCCCCCCCCCCCCCCCCCCCCCCCCCCCCCCCCCCCCCCCCCCCCCCCCCCCCCCCCCCCCCCCCTTGGATCATACACAAGTGTACGGGCCCGCATTACACTAGTTGTACACGAATAATCCAGTCGTTAGGTAATTCCGCTCACTCCGATCACTTCATTAACCTCGTGGTGGAGAAAATATTCGAGTTACACTCTCGAGATATCTGAAGATACTTCGGAGTTTATTTTGTAAGTTCAATAGATTTGATTTTTGTTTGTCGTCGGTGCTTATCATCAATTAAAAACATAAGTGTTGTGAACATGAAGAAAACGACGAATCTTACGACAAACGATGAAGATTGTCATAATTATACGAAATGTGGAATTAGAAAACGGAACGAGTTATCAAAGCGAAATTTAAAAAAAAATGCGGATCTAATTACCAACACGTGATTTCATGTACAGGATTGTACACAACACAAGA
>CAJDSM010040442.1:0-19010 GCA_903981925.1 Ostrea lurida
GAATCGAAGATTCCGGGGGCATAAAAATACACTACTGGTAAATATGATCTGAAGAATTACAACGCAAATTTAAAGACTAGCTTCATATCTTCTTTCAAAAGTTCATTATAAGCCAGGAATATTCCCATCTCAAGCTTTCCAACATCGAACTAACTTACAAGGTAATTTGCAATTTGATGTTGACACATGCAATGAAAGATGGAGTGAAGTAAACAAATGATTAATCACTTTCATTAATCAGGCCATTAATGGCTTCATACAATGATCCAATATAAAAGTGCTACATTGGATGTGTGTACTCCTTAGCAGGGTTCAGACTTTTAGTGGTTTGATGGTGAAGCAAGAGATGTCCATTACCATGAATAGAAGAAGCACGGACTCCTGATTATATACACCAAATAGTGCATAGCAAGCTCCCACTGTGTGGAAAATAATCCACACATTCTGATCCACCTTACATTACATAGAGCATTACTTGTGTAATTCTATTGTAAAAAGCTTACACAAATTAAACTACTAACCTTTCCTTTTCTCAGAGAGAGAGAGAGGAGGAGAGAAGAGAGGGAGAGAGAGAGAGAGAGAGAAGAGAGTGTGTGTGTGTACTGAATCAAATCAAAATTGTTCACCAAACCTTTTTTTTGTTCACACACAATGATACTCAATTTCACTATAATTTTCCACTGTCTCACAAAACCAACCAACAATGCAACAATGGGCACTCAAGATGAAGATAGCATTGTTACTGTTTTATATAAATTGTATGAAGATCTGTTGTCCGAAATACTAGTAGTAAGAGATTAACTATAGCAGAAATACTGAAAAGGGAAATCATCTTTAGAAATATTTTGCATCCCAACATTCTTATATTCCCTATCTAGTTGTAGTACCGATCTTATTTCCTTTCATTTCCCATCTTGCTGTGGTCTTTATTGTCACAGATTGTATTTCACAGCTACATGTAGTAGTGGATTTCGTGGTCATTATCTACCGTACCACAGGTACAGCATCCTCAGCAGTTTCATATAAGCCAGTATATTTAAAGCAGGGAACACATTGTTATCAAGAGCATACAGATGCACAGAATTGCACATTTGAGCTCCCTGGGAGAATGTGTCAGACGAACTGTTGTAGACCATTAGATTTACCATTATATACATGGATTAATCATTCGATATCGATGCACAAAACCACTCAAATTTTCCAGATGAATGACTTTTTGCAGTAGGTACATTCCCCTGTAATTGGTTCAGACTTGCATCGATGAATTTCATTATTGCAACACCATACATAAAATCCGTATTCCTTTCATTGCTTGGACTGGAAGATTTTTCATTGCAACATTATACATAAAGTCCTTGTTTCTTTCATTCAATGCTTGCACTGAAAGATTTTTCATTGCAACATTATACATAAAGTCCTTATTTCTTTCATTGTTTGGATTAGAAGCTTAAAGTCTTTCATTATAAAAATGTTTGACTGACAGAATCTTGTGACAAAGTACATTGGGGTGGGGACTGGGTGAGCCACCATCAATTCTGACACATATGTAGTCTTTTTTTTTGTCCTTTTTTTTTTTTTTTTTGGCTCTCATAACTTGTACATGATGGCCATGATCTTGGTTTAAACAAAAAACTTTTTTTCAAAATGTTGTCACAGTGTTGTATAATCTTCAAGGATCAATTTTTGACAAAGATTTCTCATATTTTAATGATTACTAACAGTAAGATAAAAACAAAACTTGCACCAACAGTGCTAATGCTTGATTACGTAACACTTGGGTGGGTTGACTTGAGTTGCAGAACAATATATGATTGATTACACTACAGGCAATATTTTGATTGCAATATCGTGCAAGTCAAGAATTATTTATGTGGAGTCGAAATAACAACACGCTAAACAGTACATGTTTTAACCAATCAAAAGTGACTTAATTAGGTTGTATGATCATACAAATTATGTCAATTTTTGTTTTAATCTGTGAAAACAGTAAAGCACTCAGTACACATGCCCTTTAATTGTATTTGCTAACACCAATATTTACCCTGTCTGGTATTAAATATTAACAGCCAAACCATGAAATAACACTGATTGCAAGGTTGAAATTCAGGACATCAATTCAAAAAGCAACTAATACCGGTACTCTGCAATTTTTTGAAATTTATTCCTATCATTATGAATTCAATATACAAACATGCTGCAAAACATAATAGATTTTGAAATGCACATTCACATTTTGGTAAAAGCTAGGTATATCAATTGTCCATAAAAGAGGACATAATGGAGAAAGTAGCTGTAATATCAGATATCTAATGTCATCCTGTTTATTATGCCACAATATTTACTTCAGACCATTGTCACATCAGATCCTTTCTAACATTCTGATAACTGATCATGGTTGTTGCACAGCCTTTCATATTATCATGGTTCTTCAAACCAACAATACTTTTCAGAGATGCCTGTAACATTTGCTTTATCTGTGTGATCAATAAGAATGCACACAACCAAAGTATTTGTTTGCAATATCATCTTCATTCAATATCTGATAATTAATGATAGCTCAAATAATCAAATGACATTCTCCAAGCCTTTGTATTGCAAACTTCTACCTGTTGCCTTCAAACAATGCTATTTCAGGTCTAATGCAACTAATTAGCTATAGCTTTGTAAAGCTACCGGAAAGAGCTAATGATTTAAGCTAGTTTAGATTGAATTAATAAACTGCAATGACACATAGTCAAAAAGTTGCTAATTAATTTTCTAACACATTTAATACTTTGAACCAACCACAACACTGTTCTAAGAAGAGTTCATATTACAATACATGTACCATGTCATTATAAGAATCTTTATGAAAAGGGAATTTTTTTCCGTCTTGTGACCAGTCCACTACCCTGTATGCACTGAGGCATATTGATGAGTATGATGATTTTACCACATGGAATATGTTTGCCAATCCATTGTTCTTGATAATCCAAACATTTGACAATTCTGAATCAAAATCTAAAAGATGTAGTTTAAGAAGTTTTTTGTTTTCTGTCTACAATTTGTTGCATGGAGTACAAGGATGAAATATATTAACTTCATGAAATTAGATTTTATGCTCTTAGAAAATGTTTGAATAAAAAGATCCCCTTCATTGCCTGATCCCCATATCCCATGGTGGAGGACACATACTGTAGTTTTGTTTAAATGATAAATAGCATCCTCACTCACATGTAAGAAAAGCTCCACCCCTATGAAAGTACTATATTCTGTCTAAATTAACTGTTAGTTTTCCTATACTGTAGACATTAATTACTGCATGGTCTCTATAAAGTTAAATGCAGCATGATCGAAATCATATATACAAAAATATTATGTTGCAAGTGATTAAAAACTTCAGACATTTAAAAATAAGAAATTAGAGGCAGTGCAAATACTATCAGCTAATCAACCTTTGACTATATTTTGACCTTTGAACATACTCGATCTAATTTTAGAACGATACAGTTTATGTCATTACTGGTAATCATCCATATCTACCTTTGTAGTGTGCACTATAAACACATATATACATGTACAATACAAAGCAAACTATTTGCAGCAAGCTAGAGTACATTTCCTTTCAGTAAATTCTTTCTAAAGCATGAAACATTCCAAAGCCTACTTTAATGATACCAAACTACAAATAAGGTTTTTTAGATCTAGACATTTGTGATGGAGAAATAAAAATAAAAAAAAAACTTCAGGCATTTCCATAATATCAGTTTCTAAAAAGTAATTCCTTTGACAAAAATATAATTGAGAGATTCCAGACGGTTGGAACATACTTTAGACAATACCAAATTGTCATACGGATTATTTTTACAGAGTTTAAATAAAAAAAAAATCTGCCATTGTTGAATGTACAAAGTCTCTTGGAAAACGCTCAGAAACCATAGCTATACTGACAGTGTATTCATTGTCAGAAGAGATCAATGTAAGGACGGTTTTCTGTAATTTGCCCTTTTTGCACTCTGGTGGTTTCACTTGCCATTGGATTTTCAAACCTAAACGAGCTAAATTCTTCGCACATTCTGAATTTATATCCAACTCGAGATGCATACAAGCATACCAAACATAAACAATATATCTAATTTTAGATGTATATCAAGCATAACAATACATCTAATTTCAGAAGTGTACTGAACAATATGATATAATCCATGAGGGACATTGGTAGAAGGCACAACCCTCACCTTGTCAATGCTTCAATGAACCATAAAGCATTTACAACATGTTTTTAAATGAATTCTTTTATAAGAACATAGTCACGTTTTATAATGCTTAATTTATAGAAACATCTTTTTAAAGCACCATGTCACCCTATGAGGTCTTTATCAAAGATTTACACTGAAAATCCTATCCATCATTTATGTTTATCTATCTAATATACTTGTCCTGATCAGCTGTATTTTGATTTATGATTTGATGAACTTCTTGCTTTTAAACATAGTGTCCAAGTTAATATTGGAAGAGAAATTAATGTTTCTTCTAAGACTTCTTTAGTACTTATCACCTGAATATTGATAGATTTTGTGTTGTTTTACATCCCTCTTGAGAATATTTCACTTATATGGAGACGTCACCATTGTCGGTGAAGGGCTGCAAATTTACACCTGTGCTTGGCGCTTATGGCCTTTGAGCAGGGAGGGATCTTTATTGTACCCCACCTGCTGTGACATGGAACTTCTGTTTTTGAGGTCTCATCCGAAGGACCACCCCACATAGTCACCTCATATAACAAGCAAGGGGTACTGAGGACCTATCCACATGGGGTATCACCTGACTTATATATCACCTGAATGATATATATAAACTCTTGTTGTATTCTTTGAATCAAATAAAATCTGTTAAATCAAAGGTTCATGTAAAACATTTTCCATAGACATAGGTTCTGATTCAATATCATTCCCAAAGCAACGGGATTCTCAATCCCCGATGATTCACAATGACAATAATGCTGATTACGAAATGTCCTTTAATTAGTCATATGGTTCTCTCATCTTGTGGAATGATGGAAGATATATAGAAAAGTATCGAATGCAATGTCTTCATGTAGTCTGATCATCCAATGAAACTTCAAAGGATTTTTGTAATTATTTATCCTGAGCTTATTTTATAAGCCTTGAAATTCTTACTCTTGCCACAAAGTATTACGGTAAATATCTGGTCAATTAAAGCTTATTAGTTAAATATCCATCATAGGCCAATCTAGCATGCAAAATATAGTACTTATAGCCCAACCCTTAAAAACACAAAATTTCCTATCTACGATATTTTTTCCAAAAAAGTACTTCTCTGCGCATCAATGCAAAAACCAGAATTTTCCCTGTGGTCAGAAAGCAACTTGATGCCTGCATGGTAATTAAAACAAAACAGTCATTTCTAATGTGAGATGTCTTCCATTAATTCTGTTAACTTTTGCTATTCAAAGAAAAATCCTCCATGATAAGCTGACAAAAAATCATTACAATTAATGTGATTATACCCCAATCTTCTGGCTCTGACCTGTCAATCGACCAGGAGACATTAGAATGGCAGCTAGTTGACATTAAATCGCCCATAAAAGAAGATCAAGTACAAAAGACCTACATAGTGGTCTAAATCTTTAACATCAATATCTTCCTGACACCAAAGTCAATATATTCTAGAACGCAAACCAAAATTTAATCAAATTTATAAAATTACTATATGATGAACATATATTTCAGTTCTTGGTAGCAAAAAACTTCCTGGATGAGTATATTAATTTTTATCTAAAAATGTTAAAAGCCAAAATAAAAATAAAAAAATTCCTGTGAGCTTACTGTTCCAATAGGTGGTTAGGACTGTATTTCCCCATCTTATAACTTGGCTCCATGATTGCACAGCCCAGAAACACCAGTGTTAAAACCAGCACAGAATCACATGCAAAAAAACCTCTGACAGAAAAATGGATTTCACAGAATTTCACAGTATCAGGAAGTGCTGCGATGTTTACAGATATAGGCAGCCATCTTGTTTTGTGACGCCGTTTCGTTATCAACAGGCTTTTACAAGTCTTCTGTGACAGAAACCGCTAGACCTTTAAATCAACGACGTTTAAGAGAGCTGGTTCCTCCGTATTGACACAGCGGTTATATAGTTGGGTGTAAACACCTGACCAGGTAAATCATTCCATTTAGCAGAGCTGAGGAAAAAGGTGAAATCTATTGATCCACCTGCCCAATCTTTTATTCATTGATAGGCAGTGGCTGCAGAAGACACTGGTCCAAAAGTCAATATCACTTATAGCCCCACATTAATATTAAAGAAACTTATAATGTATCCAGACAGTGTTACACAATTGCAACACCGCCCTGACACCAGGCCAAACAGCATTTTGCAATCGTTCTTTCCTTCTCTTGTAACAAGAATGGTTGTTGAAATCGCTGCGTACAACAATTCAAATATCTTTTATAGTAATTGCTCCCTCCCTTGAGTCACTGCAAAATGAAATCTGATGGGATTAATATTGTATGAACCATGTCGCATCTTTTAAATGACATTCATCTCAGTGGAGGGACGCTATTGATGATCATTAGTATATAGTTGTGTGAAATACAATGTTTCCAATGAAGCACTCACTTAATTACAACATTTAACATCCAATATCTCCACTATAGAGTGTATATATAAACTGTCTAGGTTAATGTTAATTGCAATAAATTCCCCATGGGCCAGGGAACTTACTAGGTTGACAAGCAGATTGTTACAGACTTCTTATTTCAATCAGTCAATAAATGTTGATGTGGGCTGCTTTCAGAAAATTAAAGGTATATTTGCCTCTCAGATTCCTTAATAAAAACACTTATACATCATGTCCTATAATAAGTGATCAATTTTCTCTTCCGAGGTAAGTTTTCTTCCTGTACCAATATACATGGGAGGACTGAGACAAAGTGTAGATTATGCTAAAAGTGCTTTTTCTAAGAACACAACGCAAAAGAGAAAAAGACGTACATCAAGTATCAATTAGCCTTGACATTTTTACCACTGAGTCTAGTCTTAAATGCTTTGCACTATTAAGCTAATTTATCTTCCACTAACTAGATATGTTGGTACCCCATAAATGCCCCTGCCTGCAGCAAAGTTTATCTGTGACCCTTGAGGACACATATATTGTTTATCTACATGTTGTGATCTTTAAGTGTATCAAGTTTCACTGAAATCCTCCAAAGGACTTCAGAAGAGTTGCAAAGACATCCAAAGAAAATCTAAGTCCTGGGGCCATAACGCCTATAATAAAATTTGAACAGCCTTCCCATTAAATTTCCACATGCCCCGGGCTACATATCCATTGTACCAAGTTTCATTGAAATCCTCCAAAGGTCTTAAAAGGAGCTGCGAAGACAAGATGATACTGCCTTAACCCAACCCCCCAAATCTAAGCCATATAACTCCTGTAATAAATTTTGAACAGCCTTCCCCTTCCTATATGCACATCTACATGTTGTGATCTTTCATTGTACCAAGTTTCATTGAAATCCTCCAAAGGGTTTAGGAGGAATTGCAAAGACAAAATATTGGGCCAGATGGAATGACGGAAGGACAAAATGATGGACTGGTGCAAAAATATGAAATATGCTGCTAATATCTTAGGTCAGTTTTGACTGAGAGAGAGTAGAATCTGTGAACCTTTCCCTGCTGAAAGTCCGATTCTCCCACAGAATGTTTTCAAATTAATTTAGAAAAGTTTTGCTAAGGGTTCTCCAAAATAGAAAGCCGTACGTCCCACTCCCCCTTCAAATAAGATCTCATGTATAAAGTAGGTATATTTTCTGTGGGGAATTTCCTGTAGGGTTTTCTACAGGGCACACAATCAACAGATGGATAGGGGGAAATAGATGATTCTAAGATGCTGGGCACAGAAGATCAATAATTAATATTGAGTAATTAAATTAATTCCCCAACAGCTGACTCTCCACATGTGTCTATTAGTTAGCATTAAAGCAGTACTACCATTACTTCTAGCTATTTTAAATTTTCCTTGTATGTGAAATCAATACATATCTCAGCGAAGACTTACATTATAAGCTGCAGATTACGTTGTCCCTGGCATGAAAAGCATTGTCACTATAAATACTATTTAATTAAATGGAAACCAGGAAAACGTCTACAAATGAAATTTTCCACCCTCTCTTTCACTTTAGTATCATTGTGTCATGGGCACATGGCATTTTAAATGTATTTATAAATGAAACAATTCGTCCATGTAAACAAACTACAGTATTGTGTCCAGTGCTTGTGCACTGTGTCTATTGTTTGTACTCAACCCATCTCAGAATCTGATATATGATCTGCAAACAAGAGGCCCACGAGCCTTAACGGTCACCTTCAGTATCAGAGCCCCTGTAGGAAGTCTCATATTTTGTAGTTAAACTTTTGTCCACCACATGTATATGTTATCATCTTCAAAAACATGAATATGATTCCAGAGGAAAAAATGACAGTTTTGAACGCTACATCATCTACAGGGGCCATGAATTTCAAAATTTTAGAAGCAGGCTAGCTTCATGGACATCAAAATCAAGCATTTTGTTTTTCTCAAATATATATGGAAGAAGAGAAGATTTTTAAACTTTTATACATTTTCACTGTATGGCCATATTGTCCTACCCTACGGCCTGACCCCAGACCTAGGGGCCATGAATTTCATAATTTTGATAGAGGGCTTCATGAACATCATAATCACACATTTAGTTTTTATCAAATATATATATATATGGAAGTAGAAAAGAAGATTTTCTTATATTTGAAATACAGGTTTACTATAAGGTCATATTGGCCTCGCCCTAGCCTTAACCATTGATCAAGGGGCCATGAAATAGAGGACTTCATGGGCATCATAATCATGCTTTTAGTGTCTTTTTATTAAACACATATGCCATGGGAGTAGAGAAAAAGATTTCTAAGATTTCACTTAATCGTCATATTGGCTCCAATCTTGGGCCTGAACCACTGACCTAGGGAAAATGAATTTCACAATTTTAGTAGGGGGCTTCATGGACATCATAACCATGCATTTAGTTTTTCTCAACAATACATGAAAGAGACGAAGATTTAATACATATGTTCACTGTATGGTCATATTGGCCTCACCTTAGTGCCTGAACCCCTGACCCTGCACAGGAGTCATGAATTTGACAAAAATTGGAAAATTTTATTAAGTTAAAAATGTTTAATTGTTAACACATGACAGACAATGGATGAAAACCAATTTCAATAACAAATTTTAACTCTTACAAAGATCTCGATATTGATTTTGATATTGACGATATTCTATTAGATAGTACATCATGTTGTGGAAAATACTTTTGATATGGTGCACCAGCACAATTTCTCGAAAGCATAAATTCTGTTGATTTTGGCATCAAACAGTTCAACCAATCATAAGGAGTTATTATACCTGTCATTACACCTCCATGTTCTGTACACATAAAATTAAATTTTATTCAACAACTGAAATATGCTTACTGCTCACAGGATTGATTTTGATGTATCAATGATTGATGAAATTCAAAATTAACACCACAAAGTGTTGATATCATTGTGAAGTCTGTGAATGTGAAAGGATGCGAAAGAGCTTCCTACGCACAAAGCAACCCTGGTAGTGCTATTGACTTGGAATGCAGCTGTCAGTGACTTCAAATTCTTCAATCTAAACACAAACACACCATAGCAGTGGCAGTCCCCTGAATCTGTATATGCAGGACATTTCAACTCAGTTACATGTAGTCAATTATTTTACAAGCAACTACATGCACTTTTTTGGCATTGACAATGACAATACATGTAATTGCTTGTTTCACCTGAGATTTAAAGCTCACACTTAATCCAATTAAATTCACATATTTTGTAAAGAATTCAAGACATATCACATTCATATTTCTTACATACTGGTTCATGTGAAAAATAACATTGAGTGGGCAAAGCCTAATCAGCTCACCTTGATAACAAACAAATTCCATGTCTAGTCATTTTAGAAAATGTGATCCACATCATTCTAAAAATGCATCAATGATCTTCATAAAACATACACTTTCTTAGGAATGGGTGTTCAAAACCTTTAAATCCTGATTCTGAACTCAAACATTTAGGTCATACTCAGCACCCAAAGCAGACTTGGTCAATTCTAACATAGAGCGGAATTGACCTAATCATTTATCTTGAAAATAATGTTCACACAACACATCCAAAGCAAGCAAGGTATTTTATATCTGTAGGAATGCATATATATCTGTAGGAGTACACATCAACCCAAGCTCTGTTTGGTAAAAGTCATAGGCCATGTAGTGTTTTGAATGGAACCCTATGTCTACAGCTGAAGTAAAAAAGTAGAAAACATAGGTCTTGGTTGGGCATATTCGGATGCTTCAATTCAGTTCAAAATCACAGGGTTTAGCATCACCTCTACCTGATTGTGTCGATTTTGTCGAAGTGAGCTAAATGGTTAAAAGCAGATAATCTGAAAAGACCCCCCCCCCCCCAAGATCTTACTTTTAAAGCACAAATCATCCCAAAGCAATGGTGATAAACCAATCATGAAATCTAAATAATGGAGCAAAAACTGAACAAATTAGTTGTGTTACATCTACACTAGTTCTAAAAACACTGACACAAACTTGTCCACGATTAATTTTCTACCTCAGTAATGATTAATCTACTTGATTGATATACACCTTTTTCATTTACAACAATTGACATGGATCATTGGTTTTATAGAACTTGTGACAATTACGGAAGTGACTGAACATGTTCAATTTTTGTTCACATATTGATTTCTTCTACAGTTTCAATGAATATACATACAATTATGAACAAAATTCAAAAACTTAAGATAATAAAATCAATTCAAAAAAATAAAGAATAATAATAATACGAAGAAAAAAAATAAATGAAAAAATAACTTTTCTGTTCTTATTAAATTTACACACATTTAAAATTTCAACAACCACCATTAGAATTAAGGACAAACTTTGCAAAATTTACACATTTTCACCCTCTTTTCAGTACTGTGGAAGCACGAAGGCAATAATTTGCATAATGCGATCTGGATAAAATTTTACGTTCAAGCAACAGAGCTCACAGTGCAGCAAGAAGAGATTATCGATAAATTGACATGAACACATGTTCACATGATAAGGAGTGAACATGGACAGCTACACAGAGCGTGCATAACCACCGCAGAAAGTTCACACAGTTGACAACAGGTGCTATGTTACGACAATCTAAATATAGTACTTACTCATGCTGCGGAACTCCTGCATACATTTCAAGCCGTCTGTGACATAAACACCAAAAATCAGTATAAATCTATCCTTTATATGTCGGACTTTGAAGAAAAGAGTCCACTGCTGCAATTATTTGTCAAGCTATATCCAAATCAAAAATGACAGATTCTAGATTTATAGATTTAATCACAATATCAAGCATCACGTATTTGGGTTGGCAGCTCCCAAGAGTAACTGTCGCAAAGTCGAGGCAAACACATTTACGATCATTAAAAACCTTCGAAAAAAAATTTTCTTAATCCAATCAATACAAAAGTCCATACAATCACTTTCTGCATAAATGCAAGAAAAAATTCAGAAATTAACACACATTTCACAAAATGACAACTTCCAATTAAATTAAATAATCAATTAATATGGGTCAGCAGGTAAAAGTAGACTATATATTTTATTCCACTAAAAGCAGAGAAGAATTCCCTCTCCACACAATGTGTCGCCCGCTAATCCAGGATCAGAGAAGTACCCATACACTAGTAATGTGGCTAATCCTTTGTCCAAACTGGATTTACACATACACATGCTTATATATTTAATTTCATTTTAATTGGAAACACGTTCTGTAAAAATATTTTTAGAGAACCACCCTTGTGTAAGCAATGTTTGTTTAAATATTGTAAGTGGACCAATAGTAAATGCATCACAAACATTGAAAATGAAAGTGATGGACAGTGACTGCAGATTGTACTGAGATGGAACTATAGTGCTGCATGCTTTGCACATCTTATATTCATTAAAATTTTTGTCATAAGTTTACTAATTCATCAGGTTGTAACATATGCAAAAGAGATAAATATAATTACATGAAGTACATGTAAGGGACTCAGGGAGGGGACTGCACTATGAGTGATGAAAAAGAATTGTACCGGTAAGTGCTTTCTATGTATAGCAAAATAAGCCTGGACAAATACAAAGAATCATGTAAGGACTCACGGTCTTCAAGGTCCCCATGCAGAGAGATGATTCATATTCTGGAAGCTTTTAAATCATAAGATTACCCATAAGCTTTTCTAGTAAAATCCTCTCCACTTCTAGGAGCATATAAGATCTTACATAACTTTCAGATACTGGGTGATATTTTTAGAAAATATTATTACAGTGTGGGTTCAATGTGCGAGTCTCCAGTGACTCCTGTAATTTCATCATGGAAGGTAAGCGGAAGGGTAGCACTTCCAGTATCACTGGACAGAGTGCAAATGAAGCCCCAGCTGATCGATGTTCAGGGAGGTAACCTCTCCCCTCCCCAAAGTCAAAACTCTGGAATCTGGATCCAGCAACAAAACTAAAACACAAAATAATAATAAGGCAATGCATACATAAATCCCCCCCCCCTTTCCCTCTCTGAAGGGTCTATAAAGGCTTTCCTAAGTATACATTAGTTTACTCGATGAAAACAGAATATGACTACAAAGAAAGATAACTCAGATTTATATTTCTGCCTTGGGTTGTACTTTATTCTAAAATGAGGAAAAGGCATATTCAGGAACTGATAATGAACCTCTTCTTCTTTGGAATTCACATTACCTTGAACAATGTCCGGAAAATTTTCACTGCCCTATATATGCTCACTTATTTTTCTCAAGCTTTGGACCTTCAGAAGAATATTTAATAATTGCTTTAATAAATGCAGGTTACTTAAATCATCTTTACGATTCATGCATATACATGTATACAAAAACGGCTTGTTCCACCTCTTTGTAAAGAGTTTTATGAGAAATTCTCTGTTCTTTACTAGGGTAAGCATTACTAAGCATCACAATATTTGACAATAAAAAATGAAGATTTCTAATGTTTGGCAACCGTATCGTGATATATGTGGTACTTGTATCACACTATTGTATCATGATACGTATCATATCATGAGGTAGCTGGCGATACACAGGCCAAACTGAACTGTTTAGGAATTTGACATTAACTCTCTTATTTAAAACTTCATGGACTGAATTTATATGACTTTGTTACATATATTTCGGATAAGGCTGCAACAGGTACCCGAAATAACCGAAAACCACAGGTCAGGTTCGATTCCATTGTTCCAAATTTCCAGTGTTTGTATTGATGGAAACAACATGGCGTCAAATCTAAAATTTCGCTTGATTTATAGTTAATTGATGTCATCGTGTGCATGAAATACACACTTAGAATAAGCCACAGCATCAATATCATCAATAACGAGACACTTATATTGAAAGCATGGAATGGAAACAAATAGAAGTAGTATTGATGTTTCCATGATGGATGTCCAGTCTAAATTAGAGTCCATATCTGCGAACAGATATATTGTATAAACAAAATACAGATAAAGGTTTTTGACCCGATCCAAAATACTTGAATTAAAAAATCCTGAAACAACCCGACCCACAAACTTATGAGACCGTGACAGCCCGAATCTCATATTGTTATCTTCATTATCAGGCTTTAATGTAAAATGTTTTTTCCTAATGGCCGTGACCAACCTGATGTGCTATAACCCAGAGCTGTAGGTCAGGGGCAATGACCAAAGACCCTGACTGGGAAAATTTTCTGGACTACGGCCAGATAATAGGTGAAATAATTGTTTTATGCATATTTCTTTATAATGAAAATGTAATGTCAATGAATTTGAAATTCACATTTATGTGATAAGCGATATATAACTAAATGATGTCATAAATTCATATGCATTTGCCAATGTGCAATTTCAGAATACAACATTTACGACAGAGCAAACAGCAAAACAAGGACCTTCTCCCAAAAGCATTGTTAATTCTCCATTTTGTCTCTAAACTGACTTGCCATCAATTTGCACAATGTCATAACAGACTGAAGATCTTGACTTGGCAATAAAGTTAATTTGTACATGAAGTTGGCTGACAAAATATTAGCCATTATACAACGAATAATGCATTTACTTTCATTTAAGAATTACTAGCCCGATGGGCTAACACAGCATTGATTTTTGCTTGCCTGCATGACGTCTAAAATCAGTTGCCCCAGACATCGAGCAATGGTAAACTGCACGTCCCTGAATTTCAACTTCCAATATACAGTCCCTGAAACGTTCTACCTTAACCACACGCACAGTACCGCACGCCAGAGCGAACGGTGACCCACGTGCACCTCAATTTTGGTTGACGGAGAACACACGGTACCGCCACCTGACAATGAATGAAAAGACTATAACGGCACAGTGTACCGGCACGCAGAACGCATGTGACCGCATGCTGAACGCATCCGAAAAAATTGTTAAAGTAGAATGTTTCAGGGACTGTAATATGCAAAATAATCTGACATCGTCAGTTACTATATTAGTAAACTAAGTAAAGAGTACTGCCAAACTAGTCCTGCAAAATTTCTATCTTTTGCAGCTTCAATATGTACAAAAGTTGCCCAAGTCAAAGTAATCCCGATAAAAGGTAATGTGTGTTTTTGACTGCCTTATATCTTTAATATTACAGAACATATATAATATGTTATATATGTCACTGAACATTACAATACATGGAGCACTGTGGACTTGGGTGAAACATTTAACAGTTGTCTCATTATGCAATTATTTTGAGAACAAATTAACTTTTTGATATTTTAAAAGATCACATGTACACTTTTATTTGTGAATAAATAGTAAAAAGGGTATATAGTGCTAATTTTAAGTGCTAAGCATGGGTTTAAATTTGCGGCCCTTCACCAGCAATGGTTACAGTAGCGTCTCAATGTGAATGATCCTTAACGGGGTGAACAAAAATCAAATATAGTATTTTTAGTACTTTGTACTTGATATTAATCAATTTGGATCAACATTCACCATGCATGTACCTTGGGCAAAAACTACCTGAATTTAGTTTTTTCTCAGACATTAACTTTTGATCTTGTACCTTGCGCTCACTATTATATATGTATATACTTGGAACATACCTAAAATATTCACGTTTTGGACTCAGTAGACAAAGGATGGGGAGGGGTACTGTGTCTATGTCGCCTCACAATTTGCACATCTCAATCGGTTCGTGTTCTTAACAAAAGTTATGAACGATCGTGACACTGAACATCTAGATCACATCATGATATTGTAATATTGAATCAATTAGTTCCATTTTTGTTCCCTATTTTAGTTTTTATCTTTTTTAAAAAGGAAAATCTCTTATAAAACCTCTTCTTCCAATTTTCAGTGTGAAATCAAGATGTTTTACTATCACAAAAGTTAGAAGGGTCATCCTTTTTGAGACTAGAGATCAAGTAATAATTCTCAATTCTAAAATCTCAATATATCTATGAGACTATTTGTGATCAGTGACCTTGAACTCACGCTATATAAATCCTTTGTTTGAAGCTTTTCCATTTGCTTTATAGCGAATCGGGGTCAATCCATTCCACTCTTATTTGTTAAGCATGGTCGACTTGACCTGGCACTTTCAAACCCATCTTACAAAAATGGTTGACATCATCTATTCCACATCTATAATGAATGACTACCAGAAACCATGATTAACATCTTCCTACTCTGGAACTACGTTCGACTAGGGTGCAAACGGCCTATACACCTCAGTCGCGGATCACAGCCTTGAATCGCGATATACGGTCAATGGTCTCCTCGATTCGAGTATGTTGAATTTAAATTCCGGCTCTATTTCGTATTCGAATACCGTTCTAAAATTTATAAGCACACTCTCGTTGTTAGAAACCCAACCAAGTTCCTCTGAATGGCCTAATGCTAATTGACAAATTTTGCCCTAGTCAAAACGTTTATGCAGTTAACCAATTCTGTGCCTGAATTATCGCAATTTCTGAGTGTTCGAAAAATTGCAACATTCCTAATTCAATAAATTCCCTGGGTATCGCACTGTTAATTTTTTTATTTTATGTTTTTATAACATGCAACTCATTCTTATATCTCAGATGACGCAATAAATACAGAAAAGAACAAATCAATCCTAAGAAGTATAATGCATACTTCTTGTACAAATGCCAGCTGGATGGCTAATTGTATCGAAGTCAACAAATTTCGACATCGAGAACTAAAGTATCGAAAATCCAAATCGATCCGAGGTACTGCATCGTTTCCAATCCTATATATCAGTTATATTCGGGGTTCTCACTCGCTTTTTAAAACTTATAAAAACTTCTTTAAGTAAGACATCTTAATATCGAGACACCTATTATTGCACTTCCAAAATCTAATTGATGGTATTTCAAAAAAATTTCCTTAATTTGACAGTATACCTATATCTTGAGTATGAAATCTCACATTACATTATTTTCTCTAGCATTATTTATTACTTCTCACATTTCGTCTGACCTATGAGTGTGGAAAGCCAAGAGACTACACCTGTCATAAAAGTGTGGATGATTCTTCAGTTACTCCTCCCTATTTCCTTAAAATTTTTTCAAACTTTCAAAACATGTCGTACACTTGCTCCCTCCCCACTTCCTCCATCACGATCAAATACTCCTTCTGATGTAGACTTTCCTCCTTATATCATGAATGAAGATAACTACTTTTTCTGAAATGCGACTTCTGTGTTAATGACTATTGTACTAGGACCTAACAGGCCAGAATTATTAATATACCTTGGGTCATCTCATTCAATTATGCTAGAACAAGATGAGAGTTGTCGACCGCAAATTATACATAATGTATCCTCACATGCGCGCTTCTCCCCTTCTTCCTTTGACTGATTTGCTTCGATGTTTCATTAAACTTATATATGATGCAAACAATACAATATATCATTATTCTACAGCAACCGTTCTGCACATCGACGGGAGGCATACGATCTTAACTATTGCAAGCCTTTTCATCTGTTCAACAAGACGCCCCACTCTCTGCTGCTGTTTTTGTTGGTGTTTCAACACATTACTAATTAGTCTGCAACCTGAACTTGGTAGATAAGCGTTATAAGAACCGTGGCATCTCGGCGTGACTGCGGAGCCATTTAGATTGATTTTTAGGCACAATCATCCCCCTTCAACAAAATTAATTGTTCTTCACACTATCTTTCACGGAAACCTTTGGTACGATTTAGTCTTTTTGTTAAATGGTTTTTATAAATTCCTGTTCCTGTTGAGAATTTTATCACTTGTGTAGAGACTAAAAAGACCATCCAGACCCACTCTTTCAGGTAGAAACACCAACAATGGTATGTCCAATAACTGATGTCACAAACAATGATGACCTCTTGTATGCCACACTTTATGAGATAATACTCCTGAAAGACCTGCAATCTGAACTCCTGTATTTTGAGTGCCCATGAAATCCTCACCATAAATTTTCCCTTTTCTCCTCCTTAGATGCATTTTTCCTATTCACATCTTTGATATGGGTGTTGAAAGCCCAAGAAGCACTTAACCACTGTCATGAATGCACTGTCATAATGTGATGATTTTTCAGATTAAATAACTGTATTTTAAATTTTTTTCAATTTCAAAATGTCGTACATGTCCTCCACATGTTCACTAATAGACTCCTTGCTAAGAAACAGCGACTACCTATGTTAGACATCTTAGGTCTGACTCAGTGCTAACACCTTAACCACTGATGTCTAACAAAATTCATGCGCTCAGTAATTTACGAAAATTGAAGAATTATTTAACAGATGAAGGATTAAAGTTTATTATCATGATGTTTTATTCAATAATTTTGCACGAGATAATAAAGTTTTCACTCACTAAACTTAAATCAAGACAAATGACTATATTCCGGAGTGTGTGCTTGAGAAGCAATAATTGAAGGGCTCCGTATTGTCATTATAGGTACATACATCAATCTGAAGAAACTGCATCAATAACATTGATAACTATCAGTACTGTCAAATGTCATATACATATAAAATCAAAGTTTTCAATCTCAAGTTCCTTTAGTGGATATCCAAACAGTATTTGTATTGTCCTTGTAGGCCAATAATTATAATATAAGCTGAATAACATAAAAATGTAAACAAAACTTTTCAAGTCACAACCTATTTACTTTTCAAACAAACAATGGTTATCTATATGTATATTTTAGACTGCACGATGTGTGGGTTTTTTGGGAATCAACATTATCGTATGGAAATTCAAAACCGTTGAAAATTGAACAAATACGTAAGGTTGATTTGTTTCGGCACGCGCACGTTAAAACACAACTTTCAAACATGATCTCGTGTTGAGAGCATATTTTCTTTGTCTATTTACGTATGTTTTCAATTCTGTGGAAAAAATATCAGAGTTCAAAATCTTACAATACCTACCAAATTTTACAAAACTGTCGTATAAAAGCTATTCAGGTAAGCAGGTCACTCAGGTATTTCTCTTTCTGTGTATGAACAGGTTCGAGGTGTCGATGAAAAATTGTTTTGATTGGATACGACATTGACATCCGATAGAGGGGAGTAACTCTTGATAACCTATCGAACTTGAAAATTAATGTTTATGGGTAAATCGATATTCCATAGGCCGATGGGAATATTTACCTATTAATGACTGTTTAGGTGGGCACTATGCTCTCATGGTGTTGCTTTGGAAAGCAATAGTGCCCGAGCGGTACCATGAGAGCATAGTGCCCACCTAAACAGTCATTAAGGGGTTTAGTGCATCACTACGCTTTACAAAGCAACACCACCAAAGCATAAAACCCACCTTAGGGCTAGTGCATCAACAATAATCATTTCTGTGTCACCAAAAGGTTTCTGCAATTAATGAATTTAACATTATATGCAAAATAAA
>CAJDSM010040443.1:0-17439 GCA_903981925.1 Ostrea lurida
TAGAGGGATTAGTTTGTTCAACAATCATTGACCCGGGTACGATGGGCCCAATAGGGATCCAAAGTTTTACATATGATTTATAGGGAACAATCTTTAAAAATCTTCTTCTCAAGAACCACTTGGGCCAGGAAAGCTGAGATTTATATGGAAGCTTCCTGATATAGAGGAAATTTAAGTTTTGTTCAAATCCAATGATCCCCGGGGGTAACGATGGGGCCACAATAAGGGATCGAAAGTTTTTACATTTGAATATGTATTAAAAATTGTCTTCTCAAGACCAAAAAAGACAACAGTTTACCTTAAAAGGGCTTCCTGAATTAGAGTAGAATCAAATTTGATCAGATCATGCCTCCCGGGGGTAGGGCAAGGCCACAACATGGGATCAAAGTTTTGCATAAATTGTTCTTCTCCAGAAACCACTGGATCAGTTTTAAGAAAACTTGAAAATTCTTTTCTAAATCACCACTGCTGAGCCAGGGCCAAGTCACTCAGGTTGAGCGATGTGGCCCATGGGCCTCTTGTTTGCAAAAGCGGTGACCCAGAATGGATACTTTTTCAACTGCATCAAAACAAGGCAAACAGAACATTGCATGATGATGGAGTTACATTATGTTATGGCATTGTCCGGAATCCGGCGTCTGTCTGAAATTTTAACATTGTCCAGGCCATAACTTTTCACTGAGTGCATGGATTGGATTTAATATTTCACAGAATTGTTGGCCTGGACTTAAAGTGTCGTGACCTTGAGGCAAGGTCATTGGTCAAAGGTCATGGTCACAATACACATAATGGATTTTAGCATTGTCAGGGCCATAAGTTTGCTAATTAGCTATATAACACTCAGTTAAGTGAAAAGGCCTGTGGGCCTTTTGTTTCTTGATTGATTTCAAGTGATTAAGAAGTATTGATGTTCAGTTGCTCTGAAATGTTTTTCATTTGAACATAATGTGACAATAAATTTTCTGAAATCCTAGATCTACAATGACACGGCTGGAACTGCTTTGCATACAGGGAATGGACTGACAGGAACCAATGATATTACGGAAATCTTTAGTTCAACTGATGGTCATCTTAATGTGACTTTCAAGGCCAATCTTGTGTTGGTGGATAAAGGATTTAAAGCTGATTTCTCTGTTGGTATGATATTGTAGTTAGTTTCATTTGATGATAGAAATAAAACAGCTTTTCACAAACATAAACCTTAAAGAGCAAACATATATTTTTTTTTTATACTCAGCAGACCTATATTTTGATATTATTGAAAAGTATTGCATGCTTGTATGAAATGAAATAACTGTTTACCTCCACTAACATGTCCAAATTTAGGAAAGACGAATTGCTATGTAAGCATTATATGTACTATTAAAGTAAGAAAAGAGATATAGGGATAAATCTGCAAAAACATAAATTTGAACCATTTTAAAAGAAACACAATTTCTTCGAAATTTATAGGATCTAGAAAAAATTCTTTTTTTTAAAATTTGTCTATTTCTACAAACTTTGTCTTTTTAAAAACTTTAATTTCCTCAGTGATTTATGGTGAGAAATGTTTGTATGTGAAGAATATAGTCACAAAGCTTGAAAGGATTTTCTTACATATGATGTTTACAGTCAAAGTCACACATATCCATGCATTGGAATTTGTAGCATATGTCCTTGATAAAAGAGTTTTAAAACATTCAAGGTACAAGAACAAGTAAATTGTTTTTGGAGTGCAACTATAGAAAGGTTAGAAAGTTCATCTAGTTTTATATAGGAGAAAAAAATTGTAAAACTACAACGTAATATTTCAACATCCTCATTTGACTTTTATTGAGATTTGTTAGAAATAATGGCCAACAGTGCAGAATGGGGCCACAAAAGGAATTAATATGGAACATTTCTGAATTATGTTGAATGTACAGGTGACTCTCGATAACTCGAAGTTCAAGGGACCAAGAGAAAAACTTCGGAAGATCGAGAGTTCGAGAGATTGAAAGTCGGCTTAATCCGGAAATTGAATGTCCTACCATTACGGTTCAGATTTGACCGTAACCGGAAATGTTTATCAACGACATCTATACGTTTTTTCTCTCTTATTCCTCAGGTAATATTGACTAAGAACTTTATCGTGCATAAATAAATTAAAAAAATACATGTATTTGAAAGTTCATATATTTATTTGTTCTCTTTTAGTGCTGAGATAAACGTGTATTTTACAAAACATGTTTCACAAAACATTTTCTCAAAATCATCGTCTCAAATATGGTCTGGGCAAACAATCATAAATTTTATTCATACACGTAGTCGATTATACTCAGAACCTATGCAACGCATTGCTCAGGTGAGAAGTGATAATTGACCAATTAAACTATCAAATCGTTACCTGTTGTCCACCCTATCAAAGCAGCGCGGGCGGCACGTTCCCTTTGTAAACTTTTAATTGCCTTCGCCACGCACCCCTTGGGCGTCCAGGTAAGTCCAAGCAGAAATAATTAGACACTTTGTTGATGTTTTGTATACTCTACGACCACTTCGAGAGATCGAGAGTGAAAAACAATGAAATATGTTTTTACGGGACCCAAATTCACTTCGAGAGATCGAGAACTTCGAGAGATCGAACTTCGAGAGATCGAGAGTAAATTTGCTTACTTATATAGAGAAAAAAATCGGGACCGGGACTTCACTTCGAAAGATCGAGAAGTTCGAGAGATCGAAGTTCGAGTTATCGAGAGTCACCTGTATTGAATGGAATGCATCCTGGTGTAATATAGATTTCAACAAATCATGACCGATTGAAAGGATCAGAGTGGGGCCAGTAATGGGGGACCAATTACCTTTTCTTAGAAATATCAATGTGTAATTGAAGGACAATTCTCCACATTTGATCCATGAATGTTGAGAATTGTCATGCATCAGGGTCCCGCCACATGGCAGATGCCCTATAGTAATCATTCCATTTGTCTGCCCATCTGTATGTCCTTCAGCTCTTTCTATGATAAATAATAACTTCAATGTCCTTGGGAAGATTTTCATGACATAAGTTTTCTTGGAAAGGTTTCCTTTGGTTTAATACATTATACTTGGATTTGGCAGAGAAAAAGCCCTTTTATTTTCAGATTTATGCAGAAATATGGGAAAATAATAATTAAGTATTATAAAATAATAGCACATTCTATGATGAACAGCAACTTGAATTTACTTGACAAGTTTTTTCGTAGAATTTAATGGTAATACAGTATTCAAATTGTGAAGAAGAAGACCCCTCTTTAGTTTTGTTGTTATGGAGTTATGGGACTTAATTTTTTTTTTTTTTATATATAAATAACGCATTCATTGAAGGATCCTTTCTGACTTGCCAGTGTTTTAGTTGTGTATCAATATTCAATTTTGTTTCTGCAAATAATTACCCTTTACTTTAAATGAGAAGCAATAAATAGTTTGATTAGATTTAATTTCCACTGAGTATAGTAATTAACTCACCTTATCATCTGTCATTGCATGTGATTGTACGTATGCTAACATGGTGATGTAGGATATGATGAAAGAGAAAGTACATTTATTATTGTAAAAAAGTTAATTTGCATGCAATTTTGCAAGATGCATTACAAATGCAGATATATGGTATTAAATGGTTTTTATATACGTGTACTTTATTATTACCAAAATGTTGTAACTATGAGAGCATGATTTAAGGTGAAATAATTTAAAGTAATAATGTTATTGACATTGAATTTTCTTGTCAGATTGTCCCATGTTAACACTGTCAGAGTGGACAGTCAATTCAGGATCAGAAAAGTACACAGCCTTGCACACAGAAATCACTCTATCATGTCAGCCGGGCTACTCCTTTAAACAAGAGGAATACAACAAGGAGAGTTCCGTAGCTCTGAAGTGTTTATCTGGAGGAACGTGGAATGTATCCAGAATACCAGATTGCCAGAGTAAGTCTTAGTCACTGTCAGTTTGTATGGTCCACCAATTCTCTACTTGAAATAGGACAAGATTTTTTTTTTTTTTTTTTTTTTTTTTGAAATAGGACAAGATTGATTGTGCCACCTAGGGGGCAGCCCCCTCTTAACATATCAACATTTTTCTTGTATAATTTACAATCATTCATTGACTTTTTAGTTGCGGACAATTTTGCATGTCATTAGAAATGGTACATTGAATAGAATATTTAGATGAGAATGATATTACTTAGAACCTAGAGCCCATTGTCTTCTAAGCAACAAAATATTTTACAACAGGTCAAACTAAATATAAGAATTTTTGATAAAGGATCCCAACTGTTTAAGTATAGGTTGTGTCAAACAGGAAGTATAAATTTTTTAATTTTGCACATTTGCATGAAAGGCAAGATACCAAATACGATTTGATGTATGGATATGTTTATGCTAAATGAATGCTATTTGACCACTTCGTATGAGTGCAATATAGCAGAAAAGTTGTTTGTGGAGTAAATGATAAAGGTTATGAATTTTTGAAGTATAAACAATTCTGCATGTTTTTGTATACACTGGCATGGTTTGTAAGATTGTGCAATATGATGCAGAACTGAATTTGATATTGTCAAGGTTATAAAATATTTTCCAATTTGTAGTTACATACTGCAGTACTCCACCAGCTGTTCCCAATGGAATATTGAAAGAAGCAACGGGCCCAAGAGTTGGAGACAACGCGACATACGAATGCAATGGAGGCTTCACCTTAAGCACTAGCTCGCCTGTAATTCGGTGTCAGGATGATGGGATGTGGGAGACACCCCCTAAGTGCAATGGTCAGTTAAAATAACATACATCATGAACTACTGTAAATAGAAAGAAAGAGGGACTTGAAGTGCCAATAAAGTTTAACTTTGTTATTTACAGCACCTGTTTTCTAATTAAAGACATAAACTTGTGAAATTTAAACACAGCTGCTAATAATTTTGGATAAACTGATGATATGTTGATACATGCAATGGTCCATTTTATGAAAAAAGTATAAAGGAATTTTTTTTTTGTAGCTTGGGCTGCCTAAAGTTAATTCTACATTTAACGTCACCCGCACGCGTATGTTTCAGTGAAATTGCTGTTTTAAAATAACAAACAAATCCGGATTTAAAGTAGCTATTCAGGATTGGTTAGTTGTTTTGCACAGATTAAACCCATCCTCGTCCAAAGACGAAGTGTGTTGCTTTATATCTTAAGTAAAAGATGTATTCGCAAGCCACTCATCTGCTCACCTAAATTGCATGGTGTGTTCACAGAAGGAATACAAACCCAAAGTAGAGAAAAAGTCTTTGCTGGGAAAATGCGAAAATTTGCTTGGACTTGAAAATCAAATCCTACAATGTTTCTAATTTGACATACAATGTATTATTTTTTGGGGTCACTAAATTAGGTGAATTCAATTTACTTCGACTTGAATATCATACAATGTGTATTTAATATTTGAAATTGTTGATTGAATAGGTGATTTTCTATAAATACACATTTGTTTAAAAAAAAAATTTTGTTTATTTTACCCTTATCCTCATAGTTTTGAAATCGTTTTAGAGTGACATTAACATAGATTAACTTAGGACAGCTATAAATAATTTGTTGCATTGTTGAAATTGCAAGTTTGAATGTACAAAATTTCAGTTTCTGAAGAATTTTTTGTCTATAAGAAAAACAATAATCTTATTAATCAAGTTAATTTGAAAAAGCACAAAAAGTCATAGTGCCCATGAGAAGATGCCTATTATTTTTCATGATCAAAAGTCAATGATTGCCGTATCACTAAGTAGAAATCTATGGATTGTAGTTAGTTTTGAAAGATAAATTATATTTTATGATTAGAAATCATTTGGAATAAAGTGCAGTCTAATATTTGCATTATGGATGGACAAAAATGCAGAAAATATTTGAATATGTTTCTAGTAGAATGTAATGGCAAGTTGAAATTTGATAAAATGTTTTGTCGAGGATGTCAATGGATAACCTAATTTTAGTTCATTCCTTCAAGTCCATTTTCCCTATAATTCATTGACAGCACTATATATACAGTCATGGATCTCTACTGATTTGTGATTTTCATCATTAAAAACTCTGCAGCAGGTATATTGATTGCAAGATGTATAAATGTGGGATTACTTACAGCTCAACAATGCAGTCCAATAAGTAGTCCCGCTAATGGAGGAGTAAATACAACTGCTGGGAGTGGTACAGAATATGCTACGGTGTTGATGTTTAGCTGTAATCCAGGATACGACCTTGTAGGATCTGTGTACATCCACTGCAAGTCGGACGGCAATTGGTCACACCCTGTCCCAACTTGTCAGAGTAAGAAAGTCAACAAATGTAACTCCAGACAAAATACAGTGAACCAGATACCTATGCAATTTGATCATTCATAATTGTTGATAAACGTAAACTGCAAAATGAAGTGTTCAAGATGGAAAGAATATGTGATGTATTGAAATCATATTTGTAAAGTGTTATATACTTTTATGTGCTTTTATGTGCTCATGATGACTTGAATGTTTGCAAAGTATTAATCATAAACATAAAGAAATGAAAACAAATGTAATGTTTTCCTTTTAAAGTGATGCTTTAGAAATCTATCAGAGTGCTTGTATTGACAATTAAATTCATTAATGGAGAGAAAGTTTGATGGTTCCAATGATAATTTTATATAAAAAGTAACATTTTAATTTAAAGTACTGTAGCGGTACCAAATATCCATTACAGAGATCAAATGCCCGATACCACAGGTAATGTATGGTGCAGTGGAGGCTAGTGGTGACGTAGAGTATGCAGGGACTGCCACACTCAAATGTCAGTCGGGATTTATTGTGAATGGCACTGCTAGTGATCAAAGACCTGTCACATGTGGGAGTGATGGAATGTTTTCAGCTTTGGAGCCTTGTGTCAGTAAGTTCTACAAACGACAATCTGTGAATGAAATCTTGTGATTCAAACCCAATTTACAGTTCAAATTAACTGAATGAATATTATTACTGAAGTAAGGCAGTATTTAAAACTATGCAACATTGATTTTAATGATTTACCTGGAAAAGTATATTTACTGTATTTGAAGGTAAAGTCCAGGGTTAGGTGATTATTTATGAATCAAATAATATAGTGCAAATACTAGTAGTAAACTAGTAATTTGTGATTGCAATAATAAGGGCTATAACCTACCCTTATTTTACAAAATGTGTAGGTATACAATGAATCAGATAAGGTTATAGTTGATCTACTTTCTGTGATTACTTCACAGTACTTTGTGGGTAGATCCATATCAGTTGATCGTCAAGTCCACTTTTTAGAATAAGTGACTTGGTAAGAAAAAAAAAAGGGGGGGGGGGGTGGTAAGAAAAAAGGGGGGTGTGTGTTAATATTTGTACAAATTTACATATAAACATGGGTATGAAAAATAATGTATTCTATTTTCTATATTTTAGATAAAGATGAATGCTCAGATAATCCTGGTCTATGTACTGGTGTTGGTTTTTCTAACAATGAGTGTGAAGACACCTTTGGTTCTTATGTATGTAATTGCAAAGATGGTTATGGCAGACCAGGAGAAACAGGAGATTGCACTGGTAATCATAGAAGCAATTCTTATATACCACTGCTACTTTTTAGAATTGTGTTTACGAAATTGTAATTCTAGTAGGGGTCGAAAACCAAAAGAAGTTGTCATTAAGAACTCTCAATATGTGCATTTCATTTTAATTCAAGAGACTTATATTTATGGTTGCTTTCTTTTCAAAACAGATATTGACGAGTGCGCTACTGATAATGGAGGTTGCAGTCAAAAATGTAGAGGCACTCCGACAGGCTCCTTTGAGTGTTATTGTGATGTGGGATATCAGTTATATACAGAGGTGGGCTTCAATAACATCAGTTTGGCAGAAGGAGAAACTGGGACAAAACCAGGAGACAAAATCAGAGTCAACTATACATGTGTCCGTAAGTACAATTTTTATGACATTCTTATATATATTTTCATTTTAAAGCTGTAATTAAAACTGTTGAATTATATAGGTCAGTGTTTTAGAATTTGAAAATATGAAATTTCATTAGGGTTATAGAATTGCTTAAATTTTGATTTAAGCCAAAATTCATGGAAGTAAAATTTTGCATTGCTACTGATTTCAGGGGCTCAGTGTCCGACACCAGTACCTCCAACGAACGGCAAGATACTGAGCAACAAGCAGTTGTTCTACTATGAGAATGAAATAGTGGTGGAATGTGACCACGGCTACTCTCCAGATCGATCAAAGACAAGATTGAAGTGTGGAGTGGACCAGACCTTTGGGAAGTGGTTACCCGATATGACAAATTGTACAAGTATGTATCTGATTTAATTCAGAAATGATTCAGAGGTATTAGATAATTTGTGCTTGGATCAGGAGTTAAACCAGATACTAAATTCACTAGTTCCCTAAAAGTAGAAAGTAATAAGTTATGTCAGATCTATCAGTGAAAAAGTAAGAATACTTTAAGAAGAAAGTTATTTGTCATTCATTCTGCAGTGATACAGTGTGTTATGTAAAATCATTCCTGAACATGTCCCAGATGCATTTTTTGGGGAGTCTTTCTTGTATTTTCATAAGCACTGTCAACTATTCTTAATGCCAGATTTCACATCATGTGAATGAGAATTGATTTAGATACTGATACAGTTCAGTACTTCAGGGGTTGAAAAATTTTTGAAGCAGACCTAAGCCCTGGGCTTTTTCTATTTTTTAATCCTAAGCCCGAAAACCTTTTTGCCAAGTCCAAGTTGTAAAGTATAAACAACCAAAAATGCTGTATATAGAGTAACCTCTCATCAACAGTATTTGCAATACATCATATTGAAATAAGCATTCTTGCCAATATCTACCCAAGGAAATTCATCAACCCAAAAGGATAAAATGTTCCGTATTCACTTTTCCCTTTCATATTTCAAATCTTTCTTCAAAGGGGGGTTGGAGTAGTTTCTTGCTCTAAACTTTCTGTCTCAGACTTGTCATCTAGATAGGCCGCTTTCCGTTTTCATGTAATTGTAAAATTATGGTCAAGTATAACCCGAATAATCCAGTCGTCCTATTCCGCTCACTAACGATGACTCATAAGTCATAGAGAACACGAGATGATCCATCGAGGGCTTGAATTATTCGAGTTAGGTTAATAGTAAGGACATTTTGCTTGACTTTGTAAACAACGAAAAATTATCATTATCATTCTAACGCTTGACTTCTGTTCTGTTAAAACGATTCTCAATCAAGCGCAGCTTCGACAAAGATTCAATCTATCAAGGATGTGTATTTCAGTTCTAAAACTAAGCAGTTAAAAAGTATTTATAGATATTTTTAAAAGCAAAGAAAGAGATTGGAAGAGAAAAATCATTTTAACATTTTATGGCAAATATTTATTACAGAAAGAGCTAAGCCCGTCGGACTTTTTTCTTTGAAAAACGGCAAGTCTGAGGTACAATTTAATAAGTCCCGGGCGTCGGGCTTAAGGAATTTTCAACCCCTGTTACTTGTAGACTTGGTAGCCCAAAAAATCCCAGATTGGCATTTGAAAAATTTGGCAGGTGTATAAGGGGATGGACTTTTATTTTATTTCAAGAAATCAGTGGAAAACCTCAAAATGCATTGCAGTCATTATGTGTTACAATATGTTGACGGTGCTACCGTTGATTCGAGCAAAGCCCTTTTAAAACATCTTGCAATACAACTCTAGATACAAAAATCCAGCTCTTCATTTCACGCGGGAATTGTGATGCTGTTGACGTGAACAGTTGCATTGTGACATCATATTAGCTGCAATGTTTTGTTACACACACTGTATAGACCATATCGATATGTGTGAAACAAGGAGAAAATGTGATTGTTTTGTTGATAGATGAAGTATTAAGTAAATTCTTCACACAAGTTTGTGTAGTTACATTGATGGCCGTGCTTCAATAGCTACATGATAGTCTCAGAACATCATTTCATGCAACCACATTGTTTGCACATGTTTGATTTTTTTCCCTCCCAAAATAACTGGTTAAAATATCAAGATAGTTGAGTTTATAAACGTTAGACGCAAGATATATTTGTGCCTTGCAGTAAATCTCGATGATAATTTAAAACTTTCGAGCAAAAGTGCTCATTTTGAGCTCTTGTATATGTGTAATAATTGCTAATAATAATTAGTTACTGTTTTTCAGAGGGAACCTGTATGACACCTACTCTTGATGCGGATCCTAATTACAATAGGATTTATCCAAGTGCAAATTCATCTGTTGAATTTGGAACTGAGGTCACTATACAGTGTAAATATGGATCAGTCTTTCGGAACCTGTCCTTGTATTGTGGAGAAAGTTCACTGCATACATATGCTCTTCTTGGAGACAATCTGACATGCCCAGGTAGGACAACAGTGTGGTTTTGATTAAAAAAAAAAAACTCCAAATTTTACAATTTCAGGTTTTAGTGACTCTTATTTGCCTGAATTAGTGTACTGTCACTTGAAAATTTAACCCTTAAACTATTAATAAATCTGGATTCTTAGCTCAATTCTGTGAAGTTGGGAAGATTGTGAGCAATTTCCCTTGTGACATTAATAAACCAGAAAAGAAAAGAATGAATCATTATGTCCCAGCCATCCTTCTATGGAAGTTACATGATCTACTGGGATGTTCACTACTATATGTATACTTGAGATGATGAATTTGATTGACCTTATCAGAGGTTATAGTGAGGACACAGATAAATTAACATTCGAAATTGTTTCCACATGGATCTATGACAGCATATCTCTTGATTGTTTAAGGTAGCCCACTACACTAAAGCTTGTACTTTTTATAACACAACGTCACAAGATAGCGATTTAAATAGTTTGTAAAATGGCTTGTTTTGATCAATTTGAATGAATAACTTCATAGCTCAGTAGGTAAAGCATTGGATTGGTAATCCGCAGGTCCTGAGTTCGAATCCGCCAGGGACTTTTGTTCATATTTACTGCGAGAAATTTTGTAAAATCATGTTTTTTGTATTCAAATTTCATATTTTCCACCATTTTCACATGTATAATTATTTTATATCATCAAATCTTTCATAATTAAATCATATCGTGCTTTTTTGAGAAACTTTTCCCAGATGTAGTGGGCCACCTTAAGGAATTTCCCAAATTTTCTGTTGTGAACTTGATTGATATATTAATATGTTGCTGAGTCTTTCTGACGTATGTGACTCAGGTTTAAACAAGTGACTTTACCATGTCTAATACTGTATCTGCTTCTCATTCAGTGATTGATTGTGGGGCTCCAGAGCAGGTTCCTGGTGCCAATCTGTACAGCTATTCCAGTACACTTTATGGTAGTGCATTCAACTTCAGCTGTCAGTCTGGCTCAATTCTCAGTGGAGAATCAGTGAATGGGGACTACACAGTCACTTGCCAGGAGAATGGACAGTGGAGTTTTGGAAATCTCACATGTACAGGTCAGTGATGTGTTTCAAGCTGTTCCATGAATGACATACTTATACCTATTATGAAAATGGGCACACAAAAGCATCATAATAGCAACAAAATTTGTATCTTGGGAAGTTGAGCCGAGATAGTTAGTATTGAATGAGTATGGCCATGTCTTTAGTTGATTTAGATGCTTCCAGTGTACCTCAAAAGGCTTGTCATATACCCAAATATTTACATTTACTAAATTTAATCTCCTAATAAAAAGCATAGATCTGTTTTGATGAAATGTGCTTATAACTGCAAGACCGAATCACCAAAGTTGGTTTGGGGTATGAATACAAACTACTTACAGGAGTTTTAAAATATGTAAATTATATGAACTGTTTTTAGGTTTGAATGTATAAAATTGTTGACATATTTGATGTTTTTATTTTCAAGAAAAAAATAATTAATACTTGGGTTATTAATTTATTTTTTAATTTTGCACTCTCTTTTTTGTCTGGTAGATATGACATCATTGTGTGTGTAAATGTCTAATATTGCTGTATCTTTTTTTCGTGTACATTTCATGTGACGTAACAATTACTTACCTATGGCTGTTTCATGAACCGCTACTTCCCAAAGGATTGAGCGGAAAGTTTTTAAAAAACATATACAATAAAAGCACAAACAAATACATTTTCTAAGAATGTAAATATAAGCAATAAATTATGATTATTGAAAGATGTATGCTCATAACTGCAACGGTGTGTGCAAAAAAATTTTCATAACGCGCTTTAGTGCGTTATTCAATTGTATGCACACACCGTTGCAGTTATGAGACTACATCTTTCAATAAATCATAATTCATTGCTGAAGTGGTGCACTTTCTAATTGATAAGATAAACACATACATGACTTTTCACAATATTTGCAGGTGGGCGTTGTACAGATCCAGGCACACCAGGGGGAGCTGTCCAGGTAGTCAGGAGCTATGAGGCAGGGGAAATTCTTCGTTTTCAGTGTAAACGTTCAGGATATCAACCAGTGCCATCATCACCATTCCTTTGTGAAGAACGAGGAACTAACAATGCCACTTGGAATTCCACTATTTCACCATTACCATTGTGCACAGGTAATCAGAAAACCTAGATAATAATAATAATGACCTTTATTTAAACAGGATCAGAACCAGGAAAGTTTTGAGGTTATGCAATCGCCCATTAGAAAAAGCAGGATAAATGGGTGAATAGTCTTGATAAGTATGGAGACACCTACCAAAATAGTGGAACTCGTAGACCCAGGGGCCTTGGGTTTGACTGGCATAGCTTGGGATTATAAGACTTTTAGGTTATTGTTGGATTACATCTTTAAAAGTGCTACTTATTGCTGAACATCTAGCAAACTGTCTGCACTATTATCAGTATCTACTAACATCCTATGTCTTTCCACAATTCTTTATGTCTGAGCCATAGCAGAGTAATGCATTGTTTTTCATTGCCTATAGTTATCTTCACATATTGCTCTGCTTCAATGTTAATAGTATGATAGTATGCTATTGAAGTCTTTAAAAGAAAGATGTCAAAAAGTTTGAATGGAATTATACAGTTGATTCAGAGTAAATATGAACTTTTCATTTATTCTTTGAAAATTGTTGGTCATGTAGACAAACCAGGGTTTAAAATCAATTCAGAGTAGATATAAACTTTTCATTTATTCTTTGAATTTTGTTGGTCATGTAGACAAACCAGGGTTTTAAAAAATCACCTTGTCAGAGTGTATTTCTTTAGCTACAAGTAACAAGTATAGTGTTAGTGTGAATACTTTTTACATCAAATACTTTAAGTGTTGCATACATTGTTGTACCCTGTGTAGTATTCCCATCATGACAGTGCTAATTAAAACTGATCTGAACCTTATCTTCAAAATATGTTACAATAATATCATGATATTAATTATATATTTTTATGTTGCAGATGTCACTCCACCAACGTTCATGAATTGTCCACAGACCTTGTACATTGATAGCATGGAGGCTGTTAGTTTTGTTGTTCCAACAGCCAAAGATAACTCGGGGCTTGTGAAGAATATGACAGTGAATCCTACTAACTTCAAAAGTGGAACAGTGGTGTCTTCTGATACAAATGTCACCTATACAGCAGTGGACAACAATGGAAATGTCGCAACTTGTACAATCAGCTTCATCATCAAAGGTATATCATTGCTTGAGTAAAGCTAACCTCTGTTAGTAGTTAGTCATGGGATTTTTTATGTAGGACTCTTGAGTTTAAGCCACATTGCGAATAGCAGGTTTTAGTGATGGATCAATAGGGTTGCAACCTCTCCTCAATTTTGAAAAGAAAAGATTACATTTTATGCCAGTTTGGGAGTTGCATTCCCCCTCCTCTATTTTTGATAGAAATGGTACCAGATTGAGTTGCAACTCCTTCCCTTTTATAAAAATTGAAGATTCCACTCTTGTTATATTGTTGCCTTACTATAGCTATGTAGTACTTACATTGTAAACATCATTTTCCTACTAATGCTAGCAAATGTGAAGACATTTAAAGAGGTTCTAGGGTGAGGTTTTAAAGTGCATTGTAAATTTTTGGGAAGTGTATTTTTGATTTCTACATTGAAAGAGCATCGGAAATAAAATGAAAAATGGGGTTTTTCATTGCTTGTTTCGAGCTACTGTTTTTTAACAATGACCTTTTTGCACTTAAAATTTACTCAAGATTTATTCATTAAACTCCATGTTTGTTTGTGTGTATACACATATAGAGAATAACGATCAAATCTTAAATGAAATATATACACTAATAATGTATTCTTACATACAGATATGGAAAAAAATAATACTTGTAATGGGAAATAAATAATGACCTTTCTGCACTTTGATATACGGAAAAACTCATGATATCGAATTTCAGAGTTAAAAAATACTTTTAGGAGTGATGTCAATTTCTTAAAATTCACGTAAATTCAGAGTCTTGTCTCAAAATTTAAAATGGAACTTTAAAAAGTAGAGGATTTCGGTCGAATTTTTTAAATATTTGGCAAAAATACTGATTTTTTGCCACAGAATTTCGAGTAAATTGAATTGGACTTTTTAAAGAATATGTATAATTCTGTTTGGGAAAATACCTCAACAAAATTTATAAATAACAATATTTGAACTAGTTCCAAGTCTCATCACTTGTGTCATTATTTAAAACTGTAATATACGAATAGGTATGTAAAAATAGAAGGTATATTGGATAAAATAGAGACTGTAAAATAATGCTTTTTGATTAATCAATCCTTCCACCACAAAATATAGTCCCTACCAAACCCTTTCAAAATCTGAATTAACACAACATTTTTCAGCTGGACAGGGTTCAGTTATAAATGTGTAATATGTCTGCACCGATGGGGTCAGTATTGAACCAGTAAATATTAGTGATAGCGTCCTGCGCAGTTGTTCTCAAAAGCTCAGCCCACAACATCCTTAAAATTAATTTTACATATCTTTGTCTAAGCTGTATGACCATATATTTTTTTCTTCCAAAGCATTAAAAATGTGGAATCCGGGGGCATTCGTGTTTCACAAACGCATCTTTTACAATCAATATTTGGCAGGGTGGCACAATGTGCATCTGGCATATAGTAATACTCAAGCATCCCTGTAAAAGGGTACCAACTTTGTGTAATCAACTCCTCTCACACCTAACTTGACATTCCTCAAACTTTGTACAGTCGTCATGGACACATTGAAGATGTGCAGTATATGCCTTTTTGACAATGATTTGACATTTTTCAAAAAAATTACATGTACATGTTGTTGAACTTTCTCATTTTTAAGAATGTCTTTGATAGACAGTACATATTTTGTGTAATCAACTCCTCTCGCACCACTAACTTGACATCATCAGAGGATAATTAAACCTTCCACAAATGTTGAAAATGGGAGAGAGTGTGAACCTTATTGATTTTCAAGGTCAAGGTCACTTTACGGTTAAAGATATTTTTTCGAATATTGATATTACAATATAAGCTCTGAAGAGCTTGTATTTTAACAAAGTAAAACAGACAAGCCAAGATCAAAGGTCAAGGTCATTGACTTTTGACTAAAATGCTTGTGAACAAACTAGAAGACACAGCATTCATCAGAGAATCATCAAATCTTCCATAAAGGTTGCCCGTGGAGAGAGGATGAACGCTATTGATTTTCAAGGTCAGTGGCCAACGGTAAAGGTCGCTATTGATTATTGCCTAAAGTCCTTGTGAACAAGATAGAAGACACAGTTTTCATCAGATAATTATAAAATCTTGCGAAGATGTTGACCATGGAGAGTGGATGAAACCTATTGATTTTCAAGGACTAAGGTCAAGGTCACTACTGATGATTTTTGAGAAATATTGTGTTGTAAAAGGTGCTATATTTGCATTGCCTTGTTGATACTGGTGAATGATAAGTCTGGGTTGGTGGTGGCAATTATGGATGCAGTGAGACCAGTAGCATTATAGGTGTATGCGTGCTAGCTACTGCTTGGTTTAGAGTTCACAGGGGCAGGGGTGGGGGAGTTGAGACAAGTGATATTGAGATGTAAAGAATTTTTTTTTATTCTTTCCAAAAATTACTAGGATACAATTTCAGGATTGTATTATTCAGTCAATGTAGAAACCATAACCTATAGTTTTGACTGGGTTACAAGATTATAGGGTTTAGAATGATATGTATATAGAACAAATCTTTACAAGGACATTGAGGATTCAATATGTCAAACTTATATAAGCAAGAGTGCATATGAAGTGTAGATTCTGGTTTATTTACACTTTAACCTTTAAGGTTTTAACAAAGGCAAGATTGGGTATGAATGCCAGGGATATATTATGCTTTATCTATGGAAAATACAACTAGTTTGGTGAGTGATGCTGCTCATGGGCCTCTTGATCGAATTAAAAATTAGCTGTCATAAGATTCCATATTGGTTTAGAATCCATGAAAAACTAGAAAAATTGGCAATGAAAATACAAACTTCAAAATATTAGATAGATGCATTGGGAGTAGAATTTGCCAATACCAGATTATCAAAACATATATTTTGTTATGTACAGTTTGCTTTCCCTGAACCTATTTTATTTGCCTCATTATTTTATATTGTAGATCGCCAGATACCTGGATTGCTTTGTAATCCTGGCAGTAATGTAATAGAAATATCTATAAACACAACGTCCAATCGAGCCACAGTAGATGTACATGATTATATCAGCAACCATTCTGTGTTGATGTATGATCCTGGTCAATATGTAACTGTTGACACATCAACTCTTAATGCTCCACAACAAGTTAATGTTACTGCAAAAACTCAGTGGGGTAGAGAGGAAAAGTGTTCATTGCTGATATATACCAAAGGTAAAATATTCATTGCTGATATATACCTAAGGTAAATTGTTCTTTGCTGATATATACCAAAGGTAAAATGTTCATTGCTGATGTATACCAAAGGTAAATGGTTCTTATAGGTTATAGACCAAGTTTTTTTGGGGGGACCAAATTTGGGGTCAAAGGTCAAGCGCACTGGACAACAAAGTAGTAGTATTGACCATAAGTTTTCACTGAATGCATGGATTTGAACAATATTTCAAAGAATTGTTGCCCCAGACATAAAGAAGTGTCATGATCTTGAGCCAAGGTCATGGTCAAAGGTCAAGGCACATGCACATAGTGGTTTTAACATTGTCCGGGCCATAACTTTCATTGAGTGCAGGGATTTAAATAATATTTCACAGAATTGTTTCCTAGACCTAAGGATGTTCATGACCTTGAGCCAAGGTCACTAGTCAAAGGTCAAGGTCACAATGCACTTGGTGGTTTTAACATTGTCTGGGCCATGACGGGTGTATATTGCTACGTTGGTGTTGCTCTTGTTTCCCTTCCCCCCCTAGTTTCTTTTCAACTCACCTGAGCTGAAAACTCAAGTGAGCTTTTGTGGTCACCCGTTTTCCGTCTGTAAACTTTTCACATTTTTATGCCCCCGCCATTTTAGTGTTACCCTGTTCCGTCATTCTG
>CAJDSM010040448.1:2967-18082 GCA_903981925.1 Ostrea lurida
TAAACCTTCACTATATACTTTTAATTGTAACGTGCTATCTAAATAGAATGATGATTCAGTATTTAGAACACTTGAATTTCGATCGAATAATCAGATGTCCTCGTGGACGTCGAACCATAATTCACAGCATCATATAGTTTATTTCTAATCCACCAAATCAGGACGGACAAAGGACAGCATGAACTGTAGAGCTACTACTCAGGCCATGATGTAAAACTCTCCTCTTTGGCAGAAGCGAATGCAGTGCGTCTGACTAATGTTTTAATTAAACACTGTGCCGGGTGATAATCTTAGATGAATTGGGTCTTGATTAAATGCAGATCGTATTATTTTTCGGTTGGTTCATCTGATAAATTCGCCCCAAAGTAGGTTTATAGATCGGAACTCGTGCGGTGGGCTCCACTATTAAATTTGCCTCAACCATTAATTTCTTGTTGGATCTGTATGTTGTATCATCTATAAATTTTAAATATGGGTAAATCATGTTAATATTACCTTTAATGACACATGATAAGTTATCGTACAAGAGGTTTGTGTGATTGGTATTTATCTCAAAAGATCAAATTGTCTATGTGGGTGCGTGGATAAAATTGGCAGATATAGAAATTGGCGTATTGAGTCACAGACTCAATATGTGATAGAATACGTTCGGGTAATTCGAAACAGTCCAGAATTAACTTGGGACGGGTTTATTTTGCGTTGTTGAGATCTACTGATAATGCATTATGAGAAGTAAAATCATTGAGCATGAGCTCGGACTCACAGTAACAAATTTTTCCGTCCCAGTAGTGATATTATATTTCTAAATACCAAAAAATTGACGATATCACTTAATACTCTATTCAAACTTACGATTTTATATTGGAAAATATCTTATCGACGAATATCTAGATATTTTACCGTATTTAGGTAATAATTAAGATTGGTAAATTCCTTTTATTGAAACCAGTTATGCGAGTCGTCACACGTTATCACGCTGGAATCCTCATTTGGAAGAACCAATTTTTATTTCTTATGAAATCTTTTCTAAAAATCGCGAAACTGACAAGTCTAGGTTTTACATTGTATAATAACACAATCATAATTAAAGATAATGAATGTATTTCGCTATTGCTGAGAAAATCTTTAACGGCAATAGGAATATATGAATGAGGGTAGTTCAACCTGTGCAACAACATTATGAAATAGTTTAATGGCATGAAAATGAAACTGGTCTAATTGTATTGATAACTTCAAGCAGCAGCTTGGTAAGCATATAGCATCAAGCTACGAAGGAATAAAAAAGTAGCATTCACAATGAATGTAAACCTATTGTATTTCCTCCTCAAAGTTTGAGGAGTCCGCAGTTCTTTCATAGTGAATGAAAATGGAAAAATTCTGAAATCAATCACTGTTGGAAACAAGCGGCTTACAATGGCTAAATGAATCACATCAGACATCATTTTACTCTATGGTCGGTTAATAACATTCATACAATATTATTTTCATGTATGGTACATCATTACTTTTATCTCAACACTCTTCTGATAATCTTGTGCCTTATACATTTAGAGGAAGGAATCAGATTGGTTCTAAGCCTGGTATTTGACTCATTGAATAATAATGGAATTATCTTTAACAAATATTGAGACAATTTATACATCAGTACAGTGAGTGAATTAAGTATATGCTGATGTATAATGTGAATTTCATTATCGCATTTCTAAGAATTACATAAGGCTTGAAGCTATAAATTCCAAAAATATCCTTAGTATATGTGTATCCACCTAGCCGAGCTCAGTTCTTCAGTATTCATTTTAAATGCCATTTGCGCTAAGGCCCAAACAAACGAAAATCCTGCTGGACCAGCGCTAAGAGTATTTAAAAAGATGCAAGCAGATAGAAAAGGAAAGATATAAGAATCAGTGATCAATTTCGTAAAGTCCCTAAAGTAGAATGCAAAATCAAGGAGTTGGACAAACCTGTTCCCCTCGACAACCAAGTGGGATCCAGGTGCCTAAAGAGGAACTTAGTTCCCCTTTTGACCGGTCACACCCATCGTGAGTCCAGATTCTTGATCAGCTAAACGCACAATCATGTCATTCAAATCAGCGGTGTGAAAAATGGCTTAACAATGGCTATGCAAGTCATATTCAGACAGCATTTTTACCCAATGCGTATGCTTAGTTTCTGGTAATCTAAATTGTTATAATGACCCATAGAATCTGTAAACTTACAACAAGCATTGTTATAAGCGTAAGAACCAACAACAAGTGTTTGAAAATGAAAATCACAAATCATATCTAATGCATATCACCTAAAGTTCATCATGGTACTGATTTGGTTAATACCCTTTGTTTCAGACTTGTCATCTTTCCTACTAGATTTGACTACGGGTAATCCCGTTTACTTTATTTCGACTAAGGGCTCACGCGGGTGTGACACGGATCAGCAGAGGATGCTTACTCCTCCAATGGCACCTGATCCTACCTTCGCTTTTGGTCGGGAGGATCCGTGTTGCTACCTACTACTATCGATTTTGTAGTATGCTTATGTTTTTAGGATTATCGATTATCGTTTGACACAAGGTTAACCTTTCGCCTTATGTACTCGTTATCATTGCCATGACTAACGTATCGCACATGCTCGTAATATGGGTAAAATCATGATTCCTAAGATATCCGATACTGAGCAGGTTGATTCTTGGAGGTGACGTATTGTCTTATTGTCAGCTCGTTGTCTTTTACTATTTGATCATGCGGATGACTCTTTTTACAAATTTCCACTCCTTGTGTGAATCAGTACCACTAAGCTTGTCGTAAAGAGGCGACAAAATGTAGCGTGTCGTCGGATGAGACAGAGAAAAACACTCGAGGGCCCGTACAGTAGCATGTTGGTGGAGACACGAGAGGGTTTACAAAAAGATACACTACCAGGTGTCAATAGAGTATTAAAAGCGTACGATGCACATAGAACCTCAGAATTAGTGCACCTTCACTTTAATTCCGGCAATTGGCGATACCTAGTGCACTCATTATTTAGAAGGATGATAACATAAGCCTAAACACAGTAATAATGCGATATACAAATATGCATTGTACAATCCAAATTTTGGAGTAAAATAAAAAAACACAGTATTACTAACAACATTAGACGTCATTGAATGGCAGTGCGTTCCAGCAGAAGAAAATTATTGTCTTATTATTATTATGGACACTATTGGCAAGGTTACAGCTTCATATATTCCAAAATAAAAATAAAATATCTTCCAAATGCTTCATAGAAGAACAATTATCACAACTATATATTTTCGTAGATAATTTTAGCCATTTTATTGTTAATCTATCACCGCTCTAATTTAATAACTTTACTATTATTGCAATGTAAACAATACGATCACATTACAGAAAACTTTATTTTTTTTTTTCAACAATTTGAAAATTCATGAAGTATAATACCTTGTGGACATTCATAAAACTGCCTTTGTACTTCAAGCAGACTTGCATGGAGTCCAAACAGTGAAGGCGTGGTTTATAAACACCTACGTATACTGATATATAGAAATAAGCAACAACTACCAATAACCGAGATACCGTCCATATGATTCTCTTTTCGAGGGATTTCAATCAAGGTCTTCTTTTACCGCACCATTCGTATTTACCTAGTTACTGATGGTTACTAGCTGATATATAAGCGGATATTATTTAATTGACAACAGAAAATTAGAAATTCAAAGATTTGGTCTCCAGTATTTGGCACTATCATTGTTCACGTTTTAATAAAGTTTAACTTTCATTGATTTTGGATTCTACAACAGTTATCGGTTTTTTGAGAATCATTTGTGAGACTATTAAAGTTGATCGAAAATGTGCACATATCTAGTGACCATCAAAAACTTAGGTACCAATGCCGGTATATACTTATATTTTATGTACCCCTAGGGTCGAGGCATTCTGCTTGTGGAGTTCCTGCTTAGTTTCTCTGAGGGTCTCTCTTTAAAGTTCAGTTTTTTGCTATGTATTTCTATGTTATAGCTTTTGAAATATCTCGGAAAGAGTATTATATTCTGGCAAATTCATAGTTAAAATTAGGAGTAATTTCCCCAGGAATAGATTCTGATCCTTCGAATTTTGGCTCAGTCATCAGCAACTACAGATTGTTCATATTGTATATAGAATGTTTTATTTTCATGTTCCGGATTTCCTCAACATTCCGGATTTGAGCATCATTAAGAGACATAGATTTGTCGAATGCGCATCTGGTGACATCAAATATTGATGTTATCTTCTTGTGTATTGATTATCTTTATGTTCGTATCCATTATAATCTGATACTTCTTGTCTAAAAGAGATAATTTCTTAGCATTGATTTTCTAATAAAAATTATTATTATAATATTATAAAAAAAACTATTCTTATTGTTATATATTTATATTGTATTCTATGTTATTGTATATTCCATTCTGCTTTCCTCATTTCTATTACTCAATATCTGTTTATAATTTAATTCAGATTCATAGTTGGTTTATTCCTGATTACGTTAAATATGCATCATTGATGTTGTTCTTGGTTTTTTGGTGGATATTTATTTATTGTTATGTTTTGTGTTTGTGTGCGGTAACGGTTAAAGTGGCGGAGTCTGGCTGAACTGGAACTCTAGATGGAATGATATAGGTTTGGGTTTTATCTGATTGTTACCTGGTTCTTAGATATTATATTCACAATTCGGATGTCTATTTTTTTATTCGTCTGTACACCTGTTTTTTTCTTTTCCTTTGGTGTGTTAATTCTTCTTGGAGTTTGTGTCCTCCTTTATGTGTTTTATTTTTTAACAGCCCGTGGCTAGTGTACCGTTTTGCTACAAGAAAGCTTTAAAATAGAAATCTATACAAGAAAATTAGCGAAGTACAGCATATTAGAATGTAATTCATCATTAGTCCAACAACGCCATCAACAAACATTGAGTGCAGGGCAACTACATGGATCTTGACCTAAAAGCGAAGGAGAGTTATGGTGCTTGGAGTAGTAAGCATCCTCTGCTGCCGGTCACATTCTCCGCCGTGAGCCCGTGATCGAAACAAAGCAAACGGGGTTTCCCGTCGGACCAAATACAGCACGAAAATGCAGTCCTATCCACAGTTTAATTAGCAAGTGGCGGAGTAATAAGTATCATTTCAAAAATGAAAGAGTAATCGTCCCTCAAGCATACATTTATTTCAGGTATGAGCTTCACTGAAGTAGCATACTGTTTGGTCGAAATGCGCATCTGGTATCAAATTAGTATATACCATATTTACTTGGCTATGAGGACAGTAGCAATGTTTATTGTCCCCCCGAGACAGTCAATACTTCGTTTATCTCCAGATGGCTGCAGCCTGTAGTGGAAATAGTTTGCTGTCGTATGGTGTGACATAAACTTGCTTATTGTCCGAATTGAGCCAGTAAACTAGTATTTTATTTATCCAAATTAAAACAAGAAAGATAACCCTTTCCATACTGTGTTTTAAAAAAAAAAGATCAAGCTTTGGCTTCAGAATGACGTAAACCAACGAACGACACTCCGATAAAAGTAAACGCAAAGCTATGTGGCCTTCAGAATGTACGTAACAAGAGAACAATCTCCGTATCCTAAAAGTAACCGCCGTGGACCAATCATATATGCAATACCGCGCTAAAATAGTTGTCTAAACATTTCCCTAGGGGCAAATAGTGATACGAAACTATCTCCGATGAGGGAGCGTCATTCTGGCGGTGGAATCGCGAATTCATATTCAACTGTATATTTATAATTAGTAAAAACAGTCTGAGGTATAATAACAGCCGTATATTTATTAACAGAATAAGAGTTTTGTTTGTCAGTTGTGTTTTATGAATGTGTTTCTTGTCATAGGTCTTACTACATCTTGCTATAGGTTTCTTTGCAAGGACTATGCAAGATAAAATATAGGACACATATCCCTCGGCACTCGAATATATATTAACGACGCGATTTTTACAAACATTAACTTCATACATATTTGTGTCGAACAGGCACCGTGCTCATTGTTAAAATTTTATTAAGTGAAGATGCATCTACTCGTTTTGTCTTAATTGCCCTATTGTTAAAGAGTAACATCGGTTAGTATAACCGAAATCCAGGATAATGATCCTCGGTAAACTATATATCTTTAGTATTTGGTATATTTTTGATTACATACGAACCTAATGACACTGACTGCACTTACATAGCATATGATAGGCGTGAATGAACTTTAACTTTGCAATTCGTACAACTTCCCTCTTTCTATGTAGTAAATTATCTGCCCCACTGATCCACGTGTGCTATATCTCCCCAGTTGATCGATACGCAAGATGCAGCTTTCCGTATGCAGGACTGATCTTTCTAAAGCGAGGCAACTTACTAACAAACAAAGCTATGCTGCAGGTTTATCAAGATACCTCGTTTAAGCCAAAGTCATCTAATCTTCCCGCAAAATCTCTACGGTCCGAATACCATTCGAGCGCTGGTTTTTGCGATTACCAAATTTACTCACTAAGGTCACTATACTGACTGCTTTGTTCATACCCTTTGTTACGACTTCATTTCCTAATCTAGAATTGACTACGGGTAATTCCTGTAATCTAACAAATTAAGTCAACAATATACTAGTGATTTTAGTAATCGCAAACATATTTTTACGAGAATACAGTATATCCTGGATTTCCGGGTTATCTAACAGATGTTACTTCTTTATACAATAGGGCAATTAAGACAAAACGAAGTAGTTGCATCTTCACTTAATAAAATTTAACAAAATGAGCGGTGTTCGACACCAAATATGTATGAGTAATGTTTGTAAAATGCGTTAATATATTCGGTGCCGAGGGTTAGGCATAATTTATCTTGCATAGTTCTTGCAAAGAAACCTACAAGCATAAGTAAGCACCTATGACAGAAAACAATTCATAACACAATCAACTAACAAAACAAAACTCTTTTATGTTAATAATATACGGTGTTATTATACCTCAGACTGTTTTTACTATTACATAACACATATGACAGAGAATACGAATTAGTAAAGCGCGTGAAAACTTAGAGCCAAACGAGCCTCATGCGCTTACCACCATACAATATAAACGTTCACGTTGATTTTTTTTCATTATAAAGCACTCGATGTATCGAAGATTGGCTGCCAAATAACTATTACATCATCATATCCCTTGACTTAGAAAATACAGAACACCACACGACCGTTCTTTCCGTCCTGTCTGCTTAACTGTTAATCTTGTATTGATTTTTATCAAGACTATTCTGTAGCTAATACTAATTGGCAGCGCTTCTGCAAACCAGACGCGCAGAATTCATAAACCTATGATCAGGTCACGACAATCATTATTGACTAGAATTGGGAACTGCCTTTAAACTTCACACATACCAATCTGAATCTAAGATATTCTCCCCTCTCCAAAGTTATCTACAGCAATGTAGGTTACTTTTATATTAACCCTGACATGCTACACGAAATCTTGCATGATATAGTGTATGCACTCAAACAAATTGCGCTGGACGTCAACTGCCGAATAATTGTATATATAGAATAATTTGAATCGAGTAGGCAAAAAAGTCTACTTTCATAGAGACGTGTTCGTCTCGACCTTCCGTGGTTTAGCAAGTGTTTAGCATATTACGCTATTATGTTTAACAGATCTGCACAAATCATCTTTTCAATAAACTATCCACAAGAGCATTACAACAATGTCAAAAACACATAATAGTTCAAGTTTCACATCATTAGACGATATCAAGTAATATCACTTTTGCCAACTTTATGTATTGATGTGTCTTCAAAACCTATTTTGAAGATAGTGTTGTTGATATCAGCTCACTGTAATTGAGTTATCTTACCGTAAGCTCCTTGTACCTGCCATCAAGGACTGTGGCTCACAAGATGTGAAAACGGTCAAACAGAGAATGCTAACTCCACGCCGTAGCAATCCTCAACTTCACCTCTGCTCTGCGCAAGGCTCCACGCCTCTTGCCAAATACTTCTTGTATTGTATTCGCAGTTTCTAGGGACTTACGAGATATGCTATCGACTTGTTTATTTCTGCGGAAATAATACTATTTGTTAGATACTCTGTATAAGAGCGAAGAATAGGAAAGTAAGACAAGGCTGAATCACAAGCAGGCAAGATTATATTGCCCTTTAACTTACTTCTTCTCTATTCAACTAGAGACAGCCTATTCTATATCTTCAGTATATGGCAAGGATCACGAAGACAACTGTAGTCTGCAAATCTCTCGACCCTCTAACCCCTATTAATCATAGTAGATCCACAGTACTAAATTATGAGCAATGCATCCATCACTCAAAGGTGCTACTGCTCCTATTTGTCTACCTGAACTGAGATATTCCGAAATACAATAAACCGAGAGGCCCGTGTCAACACGAGCAATGACAACACTATAGACAGACACGTCTCCTCCCCTATCAAAGTCCTGACTAAACCATTAAACCTTGATGGCAATATGAATGTCCTACTTTAACCCACAAGGAGTATACAAAAAAAACCCATATTTTAGCCGAAGCTACCTACTCACACGCATTTGAATTCTTATACATAACCATTGTTCTGTGTATCGCGTATCTAGTATATATTATACATCAAGGGTAGCAGTGCACTAGTAGTCAATATAATGGAGAAATAGGAGTTAAAACAATAAACGAAAATAATCAACAGTCCAAATCAATAAGCTCATCATACACGCATTCATTAATGTGAACCATTCCCGATAATACAAAGAGCCATGAGTTCCGCAAAATTTACGCGTGCATTTCTATTATAACGATGCAGATAATATAGAACGCGAAACTAGTAAAATGACAAGACTTTATCCATGAGGTCACATAAAATACAACGAAATAAGCGACCGGAAAGCAACGTTCCATCATTCTATTCTACGTTAAACGAGACAAAATCTCTCATACAGCGAGCCAAAAACAGAAAAAAAATCAAAAGCTTTCATTGTGTATACAGTATATCCTAACTACACAAACACAGCCTACGAATAACTATTTACCAGAAGATTGGGTCAAGTTCTCATACAGTATGTAAATAATAAGCATCCCACCTCCGGATCATACAGCCTATGCTTTTACGACATGGTGTTCAATGTATACAAGGCTAACACTTGATCAAAGCATAAGCCAATTGAATCAATACGACTCATCCCTCGCGTCTAAAAGTCAACGACCCTCAAATAATATATCAAGCGAGAAGTACCGAACACAAGAAACTATAGATCACTAAGACATACATACGCCATTTTATGTGTGGCTCCCGAAGTTGTAAATTAGATTTATGAAACATGGTAGACTGATTCACAGTATGCGTTACTCGAGCTGAGGTCTCGATGATGTGGCACAGGCTCGGTTGAGTCGTATCGGGACATCAGTGTTTTCATATCATTTACAGTTTGTTAGGACTGTAATTGGAGAATAGATCCATGCACGACGAGCATCATTTCTTGTTCTAGTGCCCCGTATTTTGCAATTATCTTGCCGGTATTTATTTAAGTTTTCAGATGGTTATTCACCTTTTATTTCATGGCCAACTGTTGACCAGTAAAAGGGCAGTTAAATGATTATATATATTTATATTCGATTGAGCAGTTTTATTTTCGACAAAATAAATATTTTTCTTTTGATAAATGACCATGTGTTGCTTGGATGATCAGAACTCAATAAGATGTGAATTTATTCATTAAAAGTGAAGAAGCCCATCAATTGTCGGGAATAGGTTAACGCAATTATAAATGAAGTCCGATTTACACTAACAGCCAAAAACAATATGGTATTTTGACTTTGAGAATATAATTGAACAGGCGAAACCCTGATAAATGAAGTCTTAATATCAATCGATTATCAATTAATGTGAATTGGTTTGTTGCATGACTAAGGACAATCATACCGTTTAGCTGCAACTATCATTGAACATCTTAAAAAGGTTATTGCTTACTTTAAACCGCAAATTTTGAATATGAGAACATGTATATTCTCTTATCAGTTATAACTGGTTTATACACCATTTTACCCAATATGCAGCACGATCGTCCCATGGTCCGAGTCTAATAGCGGGAGCAGTTTGCGACACCTATTCTCTTGCAGATGTCGGCCAGCCAGACTTGAAATAGAGTACATAGTCGATTCGTTGTACACACCTTTTGATTGGACCAAGTAACTGTAACACTCTGATAGCTTATTTTCCATCTCCGATTGATTAGACTCCAGTTTTCCTTTTATAAATTTATACAAATGTCATTAATTTCAGAAATATTTCGATTTCCATCAACACTTCGCAATTGTCCTACTAACTGGTTTCTAAAGAAAAACAAAGATAATACGAAGCTGATACTACCTCGGAGATCTAACCTATCGTTAATCATTTCTATTCTCGTGTCAATACATTAAGCAGCTCGATCGATCGTCAAAGTGCGACAATGTTGACACTAGATCCGAGCCCTACTCCAGGTCTACGAGTTCGAGTTTATCATTAATTAATCTTCTGGGCATGCGTATCCACCCACATCAATCAAAAAAACATTATTAGCAGAAAACCAAATGACGTACAAAGCAACACAATAGGCTTTCATCGGGAAACTTGCGTATATAAGGGTCTATCCATTTGATAAATTATCTATTTGTACTCAATGTTGGTATCCTAGCAAATTTAACCAATGACAATATAAAAATGCTTGATACGGTATAAATATGTATCCTATCTCTACTCTACATACAGTCTCTCTTTTAATCTCTCTCTCATCTACTCCACTTTCATACGTTTCTCCTACCTCTACAATCACGTTACGTCATCTCATCCAATTTCTCACTTCTTTCTACTACTTCGTCCTCTTTAAACTATGATTCAGCGTACTCTTCATTCTATCTGATCCTATCGTACTCCAAAGCATTATGATCCAATTGCGTCTATTCTTCAACGTAGTACAACTGGTTACCATAACTATACAAAACCTTTAGAGCGACCACAAAAAGGTATTTTTCTTAGCCAAAACACAATTAGCGTTAAGGGGCTAATATTAGCACGATAATATGCGTAGCAAGAGATCATACATCTTTCTTCTCCCTAACACTGCTACTCTACTCTTCTTACTTCACATTCTGCGCTCTCCTCGTCTCAACCATACTCTCTCCACTACATCTCTCTCTTTTCTTTCGTAATAGTTATCTGAACTGATAGACGATTCATGCGTTCGCTATAGCACCGAAGGGGTAACAATATGAGATCAATTGTTTAACATTCTCAACTGTTCCAAGTGAAATCTTGTTATCTCTTTGACAGAGAATAAAATTCGCATAAGAATTAAGACAAGAATTTAACATAATGAAAGTTTGTGTATTCTGTGTAATAATTAAAAATACTGTACCTATTGTCCATACCTCATGACTCTGCCTACAAACGCTCATTCTTAAATGACACATATTGAAATGAGCCCTAACATGATACGTACTTTAGTTTTGCGTCGTGATACGATATTACTATTATATCATGCTCAATATAGTTCACCAATGTTTTAATGTCTAGCTCCCAATGTCGCCACGCTGCCGTCATCTCAAAGGTTTATCCAAATAGAATCCTGTCTGGCTGGTTTTCCCGACACAATCTCACACGCTTTTGCTTTCAACGAAATATCACTTTAAAAACAATAATTCCGGATTGTGTTTATTGCTAACATCCCATAAGTATATATTCAATATCCCCCTAGTCAAAAGAGAACCTCGATTTTGAGTTAATAGGTATACTTATGCGAGTACAAGGTTTAATGATCTGTAAAAAGAAGACAAGAATCGATCCTGTGGTGCACTTTCCGCCTATTTGAATTCTACTTTGTGCTTTTATTATTAATTTAAAAACCAGATGAAAGTTTTTGTCTCAAATAATCGTGAACGTTCAACACGAGGTATTTGCTTCTACCTATATGTTATATAGAAGCAAAACAGAATAATATTCAGCCACGCTGTTTAACAAAAACAGTCACAATCAAATACAGGCTGCCTCGTTGTTGTTCTAAAAATATCTGTTCGACCCAAAATCAAAAATTTCAAATAGATCATAAATAGAAACTGAATTAATAAGACAAACTCAAAATATGTTCTGATACAAAGCCAAATTTACGAGCGCTCTGTATTAAAAATGAATTGATAGTCGCTGAAGCACATTAAAATTTCAAATTAGTCAAATGTATTGCACCCAGAAAAAGGACAGATAACTGAGCCAGCAGATTATAAGTAAGAGATAGCTTATCTTTACAAATTGTCGATACGCGCGCATACATCGCTCCGTAACTTATTTTCCTGTTAACATACGATTAACGACCTGGTCAGCCTACATGCGCTTCGTAATAACATTCTAGAAAGAAGAGGAATTCTAGATATTATTAGATAAAGGTTAAGGTGAGATATGACGCTACACTCGGAGTACGATAATTGTTTAATTCGAGTGTGACAACATTTTGCGATCGTCGACAATGTGATACGCATAAACTAGAACGAGGGCGATCAAGAGGTTACTCTCAATGTCCACAACGATGTATGATTCGATAATCAAAACGCAGAGCGATTGCGATGTCAGAGATCGAAATGATGATGTGAAACGATGATTAGTAACAGGATAAGAGGTATGCATCAATTCACACCATGTTGATTATATTGTACACATTGCGATGTCGAGGATTAACAATGTTACAGGATAAGAGATACCAGACAATGACACACGATGGTTGATCACTGACATACAACTTGCGATGTCGACGATGTGAACATTAGCAGACAAGAGTACACAATTTCGACTGTAGCCCAATATAGTATGAAAAGGAACTGGTACTCTTGATACCTGAAGAACCAATTACCCACATTCCTGCTCAGAGTATCGATGTCAACCATTACCTCTGCCCATACACGACTTTGTCATCATTTGAACATACCGTAATTTGTCCGTCTACACGACAAAACTGATGTGTGTGAGAGTCGTTATCTGAATCCCAAGCGATGACAAATCTGGTGTAGAACTTACTACCTTGGGCGAAGTGAGCTCATCCCCACAATTGTGATATGATCTTTGTGGCAACATCGGAACCGTGCGTTGCCATCGTCGAACACAATTTAATTCAAATATCTACTCAGATTAGAATTTTCAAATCATAAAGAAATAATCCAGACTACAAATCTAAGCTGATAAAATAGAATCTAATCAATAGATTAAAAAAAGAATAGTTTTATAGAAACGAGTGTGTGTGAGTTTCACATTCATGGATTTAATTTACTTTCGTTTCAACAAGTCACATCAGTGTCGGCTCAAATTAATCTTAGTATTTGGTACCCGTAAAAGAATATGGTACATACGCAGCCTGTGCGTCTATTTGTCTCGCCATGTAACTCAATTTAATATCTATCTCCAAGGTCAGAAGATCTTAAGGTGCTACATCTTTAACATATGTAATAGAAGGTTACGACTGGAAATTAGCCACATGTGACCGTCACATATTCAAGTAAGGAGACGAATGAACACTAATAAATGGGTATGAAACATTAGAAAATCACATCATAGTTAGATAAGTTGCCTTAGTGATAATTTCGTCATCGCAAACCAAGGTCATTATTCGAACCGCGTCAATGTGTAGTCTCCAAATTTGCGCTTAGTCCAAAAATAATTTAACGTTTCCTCAAAGCAGAGAATTCTATAAGAATAGATCCACTTCTAGGCCAGTACTCACTAATTTGTTACTATTTTCAGTAATTGTCTAAGTGCTGTCGACCTTCAGCGTATTCAGACAAAAAAGTTCCCTCTACGCATAGCATGCCTTGCCGTATACGAAATCAAGAAGTATACACCAAGCATAAGCAAATATTGGTGTGAAAACTTTTAAATAACCACGCTTTCTTTTTCATCAATTTGGGGAATATTTCCGCCTTATAATTAAGTGAAAAAAATATATATATAACATAACCACCCGTGGGTGGTTGATGGTATGCCCGGGTGTGAAGTGCCGATTACTGACATCAGAAAAAGGAAAGTTTACGATTGCACGAAAGTTAAACATCACGCTTATCATATCATGTAAGTTTGTCCGTTGTCATAGTGTCAATGTTAAGTAAAATAACGCAAATGTGATAAACTATTTGACGGAATACAGTCACTCCGGATTCCGGGTTTATCTTAACAGATGGTATACTTCTTTGTACACAGATAGTAGGCAAGTAAGACTAAAACGAATTATGTGATCATCACTAATTAAAATAAGCGAAGATGAGTGGCGGTGTTCGAACCAAATGTATGGTGGAGTAAATTCGGTTTTAAAGTGCGGTTAATATATCTCGTTGCCGAGCGGATAGGGCATAATTACTGGATGGGTTCCCTTGGCAAAGGAACCTATAAGCATGAGACTAGAGCACCTCCATGACAAGAAGAACAATCATAAACCCAATCAACTTAACAATAAACGAGAGAACTGGGGCCTTTTAATGTTAATAATTACGTTGGTGTTATTATACCTCAGAGCTTGTTTTTACATATATAATTTACGTGAATAAATTCGCTATTATCCCCCGAATGATCGCTACTCATGAACAAATAGTTTGTGAACTAGTGTTGCCCCTAGGGAAAGGTAGTTGGAAAAACTATTTACCGGTTGCATATTTCCCGCGTTGTAACGTTTACGGTGGGAGTGTGCTGTTTTACGTCATTCTGAGCCAAAGCTTATGCGTTTTACTGTTACCGGAGTGTCATCTTGTTACGTACATCTTAAGCCAAAGCTTGTCTTTTTTTTTAAAACACAAAAAGATATAGGAAAGGTATCTTTCTTGGGTTTTAACTTTGGTATAATAAAATACCTATTTGACTCCGGCAATTCGGACATGAACAGATTTAATTTGGTCCCCCTCACGGAGGAACTAGTTTCCCTCGGTTGCGCACTACAGGGAGAATAAGTGTGCTGTCTCGGGGGAGCAATAAACTTGCTATTGTCTCATGAGCCAGCTACAATAGGTAATATATAATTTTTTCGATTTACACCAGGTGCGGCATATTTCGACAAACTATGCACGTTCAGGAGGAGCTTGGGCGGAGTACCCAGAAGG
>CAJDSM010040449.1:5684-18035 GCA_903981925.1 Ostrea lurida
CCAAGGAGTGTCGTGACCTTAGCCCAGGGTCATGCTGTTGTCAGATTTCAAGGTCATACAAATGCACATAGTGGTTTTACCTTGTCCGGACCATAAGTTTTTCACTGAGTGCATAGATTGGAATAATAATTCACAGAAGTGTTGGGTCTGAGACCCAAGAAGTGTTATGACCTATGTCAAGGTCCAAGCGTCACAATGCACATAGTGGTTTTAACATTTGTCCAGGCAAATAACTTTTCAATGAGTGCAGGGATTTCAAATAATATTTCACAGATTTGTTGCCTTGAACTAAGTTGTTCATGACTTGAGCCAAGGTCACTTGGTAAAAGGTCAAAATGTACATAATGTTTTACCACTGTCCTGGGCCATGAACGGGCGTATTATTCGTCTACGTTTGCGTTGCTCTGTGTTTAATTTGAATTAAATACCAAAGTTCAGAAAGTACGCAAAATTAGTAGTGCTTCTTGTGAACACCACAGAAATACCGCCAATCACCGAAATTACCAAAAAGGTGACCCTAAATCACCAATAAATTGACCGAAATTACCCTCACTGTTAAATTCTGTTTGTTCATCCATAATGTGTTCTAGTCACACATAAGATTTCATGACGATTGACATTGGACAAAGTGAGCAACCTATCAAAAGCCTGTAGCCATACCAGATGCATTTAAAATGTCGATATTTATCATGCACATAATGATACCATATAAAAAATTGATCTGATTTACTAGTGTAAATCTCCATTTAGGGTACATGCTATTTATATAATTAATAGGTCGCTCCTCAGGTCGCTCACTACGAGAGTTTGCTGAAGGGAAATAACTCTGATTCAAATTTGATTTTATGACCATAAGTTCTTCAAATCGCTACTAATTGTAAGCATTGAATTTAGAGTTTGGTCTTATGCTTTAACAATAATCATAAAACCTTCAATTTTAGAGTCTGGTCTTTGCTGTTGGTGTAACAACTCTTACATGTCTGGCTGTATTCAAATTTGAAAGCAAATCTGGTAAGTTATATAAATATGTTATTATTGTCTGTGATACTTTATAGGTAGTTAATTGCCTGTTGGTAAAACTATGGTAAGTTATGAGTTATTGGTAAATCATTTTGGGTCAGGCCAAACCCTGCGCCCAGCAGAAATCAATTACAAAGGTATTCAAAACTTTATTTACAATTATTGAAAGAAAATATACAATAACAAATTACTAACTTACAATAGGTATACAAGATAATGTCTCAGCATGATGGGTTGAAGAAAATGGCTGTTCATCCAAAAATTTCCAACAATTCCACAGAATGTTTAATGAGTTCCAACTGACTGCCTAATTTACAGTGTATTTAATATACTAAATTTAAGTTTCCAAAGCTTTTTTTTTTTGATGTCTCAAATAATTAGGATTACATCAAAAGTAGTGTTATATAATCTTTATATTGATTGATGTACATCATGTCAATGTTACAGATGTCAATCATCATTGTCAATGTTACAGTTCAATCATCGTGTCAATGTTACAGATGTCAATCATGTGTCATGTTACAGATGTCAATCATCGTGTCAATGTTACAGATTGTCAATCATCGTGTCAATGTTACAGATGTCAATCATTTCAAGTTACAGATGTCAATATCGTGTCATGTTACAGATGTCAATCATGTGTCAATGTACAGATGTTCAATCATCGTGTCAATGTTACAGATGTCAATCATCGTGTCAATGTACAGAGTCAATATCGTGTCAAATGTTACAGATGTCAATCATCGGTCAATGTTACAGATGTCAATCATCTGTCAATTGTTACAGATGTCATCATCGTGTCAATGTTACAGATGTCAATCATCGTGTCAATGTTACAGATGTCATTCATCGTGTCAATGTAAGATTGTCAATCTGTTCAGCATGTCAATTGTTACAGATGTCCAATCATCATGTCATGTACAGATGTTAATCATCATGTCAATGTTACAGATGTCAATCAAGTAAGTTGCATCCTCATCACCTCCATCATGTTTTTACTAACAATTTAAAATCTAGTTTGCGTTATAGGAGAATACACTGGATGACATCACACACGGTAACCTTAAAATTACATCATAATGCCAGAAAATTATATTAAAAACATCACAATACAAATTGAAAACAATTAATTTGAGTCATATGTTACTGATTTGTTTCATACCCTTGTTAGACTTCATGTTTCCTACTAGATTTGACTACGGTAATCCCGTTTAAACTTTTAATTTCGACTATGGCTCACGGCGGGTGTGGACGTGTCAGCAGAGGATGCTATTCCTCCATGCACCTGATTCCTACCTTCGCTTTGTCGGAGGTCGTGTTGCCCAACACTCGATTTTGTATATGTTTTTTGGATTATGATTTACGTTTAACACGATGTTTACCTTCGCCTATTTGTATTGAAAACAGTGTTTGTTTACCCTCAGACTGTGTTGCTGTTTTAATGCGCCTCGGAAATTGTTGCTGTCTTGTGAGGACAATAAACTTGCTATTATCCTCATAGGTATATATACTATTTCATGGCTTGACAAGCAGGGAGCAAGTTCCCATCTCAGGGTTCAACTCATGATCCACACAACCAAACCTTCTAGTATCATCAGCCACTACCTCTTAAAGCATAGTAAAGAACTAAAGATAATGTAATTCCAATTACAGAGAGTTTGCAAGTTGATTCCAGCTGTTGGAGTCAGTGTTACCATTGTCAACAGACTGGGACAGGTCTACACCAAATTCTACCCGAGCAGCTAGTCCGAGATGTGGTCATTGTGAGGCTATTAAGAATGGTACAGTGGATCTGCATGGAATCTTTCTATTGATATGGATTCCTTGGGTTGTAATAAGAACATAATGATATCTGTGAAGTGTAAATATGGCGCTTTATGTCGACCATTGAATATGTATATCACTGTTGTATTTGCTATTTACAGCAGAAGCTTGTCACCTACCTCGTTTATTATTGCACCTTGACCCATCCACCGGTCAGACGAAATCAAAACCATTGTTCTTGGTAAGTTAGATACTAGAAATCTGCTACAACTTCAGAACACTCCCATACAATGCATCACAGCAGGGTGAGTCCATGTCTCATGCATCATAGCAGGTGAATTCACGTTCTCATGGCTCATAGCAGGGTGGAATTTCATGTCTCATGCATCATAGCAGGTGAATTTCATGTCTCATGGCATCATGCAGGTGGAATTCATGTCTCATGGCATCATAGCAGGTGGAATTTCACGTCTCTCATGGCATCATAGCAGGCGTGGAATTCATGTCTCATGGCATCATAGCAGGGTGGAATTTCATGTCTCATGGCATCATTAGCAGGTGGAATTTCATGTCTCATGGCATCATAGCAGGGTGATTTCATGTCTCAGGATCATAGCAGGTGGAATTTCATTTCTCATGGCATCATAGCAGGTGGAATTTCATGTTCATGGATCATAGCAGGGTGAATTTCATGTCTCATAATCAATTAAAATGCAGAATCAGAAAAAACTGTTATTCTTTACCTTTTCATTAGCAGCTCATGTATTGTAATATTGTGGATTAATGTTCTGTACTAATTCATTATACACAAAATAATATTGATCTACCAACTTTTAATGTTTGGGGATAATTATGTTTATACTTTAATTAAGATGCATGAGCTTTTTGAAAAATTGGGTACAGCATGTCTACTGCTCTGTTCAAGTCTAGACTTTTATCAGCACTTCTCAATTCCAACAGTATTTAACTCGGTAAAATATCAGTACCAAAGTACAAACCCCCAGTAAAATATTAGTATTTCTCAGCACCAACAGGAATTATCAGTAAATATCAGAATCCACAGTACAAACCTCAGTAAATATTAGTATTTCTCAGCACCAACAGGAATTATCAGTAAATATCAGTACCAAAGTACAAACCCCAGTAAATATTAGTATTTCTCAGCACCAACAAAATAATTAGTAGCAACAGAAAAAAATTCAGTAATTATCAGAACTTATCAGCACCAACACACAATAACAGTATTATCAGCCAAAAATGACACTTTCAGTACTTTTTCTGTCCAGTTATGTTCCTCATTATCCCAACCTGTATACTTGCCATATACCAGGTATTTCATCTTCAAAAATTCCATCCTGAGGCTTGCTGTATAAGTGTCTTGCTTTGCGTTGCTTGGACCAGTTTATAATATATGCTTTTTCATCAGGACAACCTAAAGCTGTGTGTTTTTGATATGTGAACTTCCTTTATTGCAGAAATCCAGATTAAAGATGGAAGAGCTGATATCCATTTATCAGAAAGTACAGAAGAATCTAAAGTTTACATCAGAAATGAAAAGCTGACCCCGGTCATTGTAGGGGTGTTGATATGCACAATGTTATAAAATTGTCATCATTTTATTTTATACATGCATGCACCTTAAATCAACAATATCATAGAATAATTAATTTTCTTTGATAAAGAGAAATTTCCATCAATTTGGCAGACTGTATAATATTACAGATTTACAGTTACTGGGATATTGTATGTATTAAACCACTCCACAGTATGCAGGGAAAACTTTTATCTACTCACGGTGTAAACAATTTTCAGTGTCCAGTATTATGCATGACGCATGAGGGAAACATACATGTATTTGGTAATGTGATCTACGTGGTCAAGCTTTGAAAATGGGTTGTTTCCCCTTTGAAAAAGTTGCCCACATCAATAATAAGTCTGTGTATCAGGTGAAATTTACGTATCGAGATATATTGCGATATTTTCAAATGTATTGTGATATGTATTGCAATAATATCAACGATCTTTTCTCTTATTTCATTGATTTTAAGATTGATTTCCATGCAGAATACATGAAAATTAAAATTAAAACAAGTGTTTTTGAATATGGTCAGACACAATATAGACTGGGCTGCTTAACTCTGTTGCTCTGTTGGAAGTAGCTGCAGAACTGTAGCTCTCTGAAAAAATATTGGACAGATGAGAGATCTGATCTGTCCCAATATTTTTTCAGAGAGCTACAGTTCTGCAGCTATGTTGGAAGTAGAAAAACTGTATCTTGGTGTTTTGAATAATCACAGAAAATGCTTCAGCCATGAAACGTAAATATAAGATTGGGAATCTCAATGTTTTATGAAGATTTGTCTGTCTATCTGTCAGTCTGCAATGGAATATAGGGAACTTGCCTTTATGTGAATTATATTTGTTGTACATGTAATATTCAAGATTTGGTCAATTCATCCATGATGTCATTAATTAGCTGACCACCAATGTCCTTGATTTTAATTGGGATTAATTTACTTCTATATTGATCTAGTATCAACCACATTATTAAGTAGAATTATATCACATCAAGAAAACTCATGTGCAAAAAAATATGCCCATTTATATGCTCATTTATATACCAACTTGGTTACATTTTGAAATTCATTCCAGAAATGTATGTAACTATTATGTTGTTCAACATGGCATGTAAATAGTGCCCCCCTCCAGCAAGGCAGTATACTTATTTTCAAGGTTTTTAAATTTTTATTCCCAGAAATATGCATGTGAGGTATTAAAATGATTGTGACAAGTTTCATTTAGTATTTAGAATTAACATGAAAATTGTTCATCTCTATGCATTTTATTATGGTTCTATGCAATCAGGTATTTTATTTCACACATTTGTTAATGATTGACATAACGTATTAAATTCTTCACCCTTTGTTTGTAAATTGTGTTTAGATCTGCAATTTCACTGTCAATAAAATAGGTTTTATTTGTGGGTTAATCTTTTTTGAGAGCTGGATATTTTAGATTTGGAAATGTATATTATCAGATGTTCATATTATTGGTAATAATCTAACATTTATTGGAAATATTTGCTGATGTCATATTCTGTTTTGTACTTGGTTTGATAGATGCTTTTTTTTTTTGGTACCATAATTATTACAGGGATTTTTTATTACCTTTTATTCCTGTCCTTTCTTTTATTTTGTACCTTAATTTAACTGTGTCTTTCAGAAACTGGTAGTACAGATGATCCTAAATCCAATTATGCCAGAGGCATAATATGTGTCATGAAAATATCCGTGACTGGCCTTTTGTGCAAATGTAAATTAAAATAGGAAACTATTATAAGGTGTATTGTTAGAATCTCTCCTCAATAAGAAGATTACATTGTAAATTGTTTCTGTTATATCTGGTCGTAGTTGTGCATTATATAATTAAATTCAATTCTGTGTTTATATTTGAATTACTGTTAATAAATCTATGAAATGAAAGTTTTCTTTGTTTTGGAAGAAATTATGATGCTGAAAATTAATGATGCACTATTGAATGCAGATCGTGGTTGGGTTCTGTTGTGAAAATATTGGGAAGATCAGGCTAAATCAACAGAAATTTGACCATGGCTATATATATTTGTGTATTTCATTGCATAATTATGTGACAGATGAATGCATTTTATACGTATTTAATAATGATACGACTACTGGTATGTCAACGTGCAGGATATAATTATGTCAATATCCGATACAATATATCTATTTTGTTTATCAATCTCCATGTAAAGAAACATGCATAAAGTGAATTTTTTGAAATTAATTCTTGAATGTTGTCCAAGTGCATGTGAGACAAAGCTTTACAAAACTGCACTGTTGTATATAAAAGCTTTTTTTTTTTTTTTTTTTTTATAATTTTGATGGTAAAAATACCATTTAATATAAAATTGTTGAACTATCTCAAACCAGAGTTATCATTCATTTCTTTTACATCGGGGAAAAAAAAAAAAAAATAGAAACAAGAAAAGAAAAGAAAAGCCAAAAACTTTCGGACACAAATTTGAACGACTTATCCATACTCTGATGGCACATTGAGAAATCATCGACCATTGGATAGACTGAACCAATCAACTTCATCGGAACAGTGTTGGTGAAGATGGCGGGAAAAATGTAAACAAATAAAGGAAATGCTGGCAGAAAAGGCATTAGAACTCCTACGAGAGTTACAAAGGACTTTGGATGGATCTCTACCGCCATATAATGTTGGTTTAACAAAATTTAATTTATTCCTGTATCAGTTATATAACATCTACTGTAAAATCGATCTAGGTGCAATCATGTAGCCCTCTCCGATTTTTAATATTCTGAAAAGAAAAGGAGAGGGCGACTAAACAGGGCTCAACATTAACTTACATTTACCCTTGTCCATCAAAAAAGTAGCCACCAAATACTACTTGCCCGAATGTATATTTTACTTGTCCGAATATAAACAAAAACAAGCTTAACTTTATTTTCAATTCTGAAATAGTTATAGTAATATCAAAGCTTATAGCTTTATTTAGAATTACTTATAACAGAATGTTGATGTAAAGCTAAATTTTCTCTGGTCCATACTATAGTTCTCATGAATATGAAGACCAGATTACATATGGTTTTAGTGTTTATAATAGTTTCGTAACTGAAAATTGCTTCAATTTTATGAACTATTAAGTACAAGCTTAAAAAGTTACTTGTCCGATTGGACAAATGCATTTAGAGATTGACTTGTCCGATCACAAATTGAAGTGGACACGAACAATCTGGCAAACGTTAATGTTGAGCCATGCTAAAGCCCGTCCAGCTTATACATAGTTTAAAATTTAATCAACAAAACATTATTAAAGCAAAACCCCTACCATTCTGAAAGAATGTACCTAATTATTTTAAAAAAAAATGTAACAATCTTGAACATTAAGTGATAGTTCCATAAAAAAAATTTAAGACATTTTGAATATTAAACGAAATTTTGTACTTATCACATCTTGATATTCCAATAATTCTAATTCAGCACTCCTTAGGCACAATCTAACACAAAAAAGTCAAGATTTTGTTAATTTTACACATTTATTTTGTATTAGAAAACTGTAAGATAATGAAAAATCAGATCAGATGATAATCAAACGACTCACAACCTATGTCAATAAAAATATGACTGATCATCCGATGAATATGTAGATCTGTAGACTCGAGTATTAAATAAAAAACATTTTTAGGACTTTTAACAAATCAGACTTATGTATAAACATAATTATTGCGGAATTTACATATGTCTAAAAGTAAAAATACTGGTTTTTCATCTGCCGTATCACAATACGTATTGTGGGACAAATTATCATGATATATATCGATAAAACCGCACATCCTTACCATTGATGGAATATTTATGTCCCTAATGAATTTATTATTTTCCAGCTGAATCCGAACACTTGTATGTAGAAGGACAATACCAGGTAGACAGAAAAACGGAACATAAGATGATATAAACTCCGATACAATTTACAGTAATGTATTATTTGTGTTTTGCAGGAAGACACCATTAGACAGATTTTGGAGGAAATGAAGGCACTTTTTGAACAGAACCAGAAAGATGTGTAAGTAGTATCTAATTTTACATATGATTATAATTTATATAGGGAAAATCTTTTAAAATCTTCTCAACAAGAACCACTGGGCCAGAAAAGCTGAAATTTATATGAAAGCTTCCTGATATAGTGGAGATTCAAGTTTGTTCAATTCATGACCCCCGGGGGTACGATGGGGCCACAAATAGGGAATCAAAGTTTTACTTGCAGTATATAGGGATTAGGGAAAATCTTTAAAAATCTTCTCAAGAAGCACTGGACCGAAAATCTGAAATTTATTTATGAAATCTTCCTGATATAGTGGTCTGTGGAGATTCAAGTCTTGTTTAAATCATGACCCTCAGTCAGGGGTACGATGAGGCCCCAATAGGGGATCAAAGTTTTACCTGTGAATATATAGGGAAAATCTTTAAAAATCTTCTCAAGAACCACTAGGCCAGAAAAGCTGAAATTTTTATGAAAGCTTCCTGATATGGTGGAGATTAAAGTATGTTCAAATCATGGCCCCCGTGGATATGATGGGGCACATTAGGGGATCAAAGTTTGACATGTGAATATATAGGGAAAATCTGTAAAAATCTTTTTCTCGTGAACCATTGGGCCAAAAAAGCTGAAATTTATATGAAAGCTCCCTGAAATAGTGGAGATTCAAGTTTGTTCAAATTATGGCCCCTGGGGGTACGATGGAGCTACATTAGGGGATCAAAGTTTTACATTTGAATATATAGGGAAAATCTTTAAAAGTCATCTTTTCAAGAACCATTGGACCAAAAAGAACCAGAAACCAGAAATCTTCCTTGATATAGAGTAGATCCAAATTGATCAGATCATACCTCCCGGGGTAGGGTGGGGTCACAATAGGGAATCAAAGGTTTGCATAAAATGTTCTTCTCCAGAACCACTGTTCCAGTTTTAAGGAAACTTCAAAATTCTTATTGAAAATCACCACTGCTGGGGCTAGGGCCAAGGTCACTCAGGTGAGCGATGGTGGCCCATGGGCCTCTTGTATTGAAGTATATATACAGCAATTCCTGGAATATTTTCTTCCTGTTGATATGTACCCAGGGGAGTGGAGTCGATATTCTATTAACAAAATGAAGTAAACTCCATGCATATTTCTTGAAACACCATGTATAAGGATTCCAAATTACCGCTCGCCCATCTTTGCTTGTGGGTGTATGGCATGGCAAGCCAACCATAATTGTCTATCATCTTTTTTCCCAACCGAGTCCTATGTTTCCATAAACTTATGTCCCAGGTATAAGGCTAATACTCATAGCACAAATCGTCAGGGAACCAGTTTATATTCAGTATCTAGTTTCAGTTATGTGGCATTTCAAATCTCCCAAAACGTACGATAGTAGACAGAAAACGTTTGTGGAAATAAGGCAGACTTGGCTAGAAGATAGCGAAAGGGGATGTACATTATGATGTGTGCACAATTAAAGCACGACATGAAAGACTCGATATTTACCACAGGTTGTCAAAATTACAAGCTTGATGGCATTGTGAAAAATGATACCGTATAAGTAGAATATTTAGCGAGACACAAATTTAGCATTTTCTCCACAAAAAGTGGTTGTTTTTTTTTGCGGTAAATAATTTTAGCGATTTTATAATCTATTACTTCGAAAAGCTCTACCAATGATTTGGAATGAATTGTTAGCGATATCTAATTTTAGCTATCTCAAATCCCTCGCTAATAATGCCAAATTAAATCCTCGCTAAAATTTTTGCTTAAATACGGTATTAGATATTTTGCATCTTATAAGAAGCTATTCACAGAATCCTGTGATGCAGCAGATCTCATCAATTATATCTGGCTGGTATTTGATTTTATAAGAGTGAGCTCTATGGTTGCTTGTATTTATTTTGAAGTGCTACATTTGCTATATTTTATTTAGGAGTGCTACAGTGGCTGGAGAAAATGGTTTGTTTTCTGGCGTCCAGTTGAGACATTCTGCTCTCGAGCGCAACAAAAGATGCCTTCTTGCCTACCTGTAAGTATGAGGAATCAAGCCAAAGCAGACCTGTTCTAAATAAAACAAATCTTACACATTTAAATCAGAACATTGCTCTCAAACCTAGTTCCTATAATGATTTTCCTTTAAAAAAAACAAAACAAAAAAAAAAACCCTGAAAAATCTGAATGTTGATTTGTTTTTGTCATTGAATATTTGATATGTCTGCACACCACTACTAGACCAGCTGCTGTTATTAGCCCAATAGCTGTGAAGGATTGCATGAAAAGAATACCTAAACAGTTGGACATTTAAACTGTAATGACACATCATTTGCAGTATGTACAGCAGCATTATAAAATCAAGTGAGATTGAAATATTTGAAGTACATTTTTTTTTCTCCCTCTCCAGATACAACAGATTAGAACAAGTGAAAAAGATGAGATGGGAGTTTGGTAGTGTATTGCCTCCTGAGGTGAAATTCAACATGTGTGAGCCAGAGGTAGGCGGGACTTCTGTTCCGATTTGTCTTTCTTGTGGTTGTATCTTAGGCTGCTACAATAAATTTGACACTGATGGCCGCCACTGTGGAATTAATTCTCAAGTCTCAAGAAAGTTGATTTTTATAACCATGTATCTCGGCCACTATTCATCCTATGGGTACCAAACCTGTATGAAAATTTATGAGAAAATGTTGAATATTTTGATGGCAGTCACTATTTTATCATAGTACTAATATTCTAGGTAAGTTTAAAGGTAAAATTTGATTAAAATTTCATTCCACTCATAATTCTATTCATGTACACTCCTTTTCTCATATTCCCAGAACCAAATGACAGTAAATGCAGCATAATTTATAAATGAACTACACATTGCTAGATTTGATTTTTAATTTGTCATTTTTAAAGAATAGGTAAAACAAAATCATCTTTCATTCCAGCGAGATTTGTCGGATGCCATTTTATGTTTGCCTGCATGTGTCTTTTTGCACAAATGTTATGGTCTTTTCCACAATGATATCAAGAAATGCATCTCTAATGAAAAATACTAAACATGAACATTTACTGTTTCGTTTCCATTAAGATGTGCATTCGTTCATGGCATCAATATGAGATCGCAAGACCAACTTCCACACAATCTACCTGCAAATTGTGGCCATTATCAGAAACAAAATCAAACATCGGCACAAAAATCGGTACATTTCTGTTCTCAAGTCATATCCTTCATCAATAAATCCTTTGAAATCATTCTCGCTGTTGCAGCAGCTATAGTCGTTACACAAAGTTCAATACTTTAGATCATGGTCAGATACTTACGTTCCACAAACACATCTCGCTATCTTTGACAGTTCTAAATCTCCCAACAAGGGGTTTGATTTGATAGAATGCAGAGTAGCATGTTGGTTTTTCTTTTTACGATGCATTTCATTGTATTGTTTTACTTGACACAATTCATTCCAATTTTTGCAAAATGAGACAAGTGAGTCATTTACTTACCTTTAATGTTGGTGAAAGCTCAATTTTTGTCCAATTGACCTGGTTCGGTGCATTATTCCTTTGATTCTGGATAGTCAGGCCAAATAAAATAATATGTGTGTTTCCTATTACCAGGGGATTTTAAGTCCAGGTAGGTTGATAAAATGAAACATTTTATTTTATTGAAACATTTTTAATTGAATTTCAAAAAAATCCATGGGATGATTCTGGATTTTTTCGGTAAGCCTTTCCTTATGATAATAAAATGATTCAGGTCGGACGTAGTTTTTCCAGGTAGGTCAGGGAGCCGGATACGCACATATTATTTTATTAGGCCTCATCTGTTACACCAAGGATATCTCCACTCTTTCTTGAGCTTCAACAATAAATTCCACATACGGAGTTTTACCTTCAGCAGCTTACATAATTCTCTTCATTTGATTTCTCTGATATTGTAACACGCAAGCAAGAAAAGTCTTCTTTTAAATTTTTTCCTTCTTTTTTAGCTCACCTAAGTGAGCTTTTCTGA
>CAJDSM010040454.1:68-21298 GCA_903981925.1 Ostrea lurida
ACAACGGAGATTTCGGCTATGGTGAGCGTTTTCCGGCTTGGTGACATTAGTACATGGCAGCTACATGTTGATTGTGAAAATTGGGAGTTTTGTTAACCTGGCCTTGGTGGCGGAAGCATAGTAATATTATCTCATATATGTGGTTCTTTGTGTTATATACTCTGGAGGTAAAACCCAAGTTGGTCTTGGAGAACACGAACTGTTTAATAAGTTTTAACAGTTTAGTTATGTACTCTTGTTTTTTATAAGAGGGTGGCTTGGTTGAGTTATTTTAGTGGTGCGTCACATTTTTTGTGCACATATTTTGATTGAATGAGGGACTTATCTATATGATTGAACGAATTCTTTTGCCTTGCAATCCAAGGAAATAACGCGGATTGTGGCATGAGGTTCTTTCTTTTGAGTATAAAATGGAAAGTACACACAGTAATCAACCGTATATAGTCCAAAAAACACATAAAATGAGTGTAAGGCAACACGGACCTTGACGCAAGCGAAGGCAGGAATGAGGTGCCTAGGAGGAGTAAGCATCCTCTGCCTTGCGCGGTCACACCCGCGTGAGCCTTCGTATGACAAGTAAACGGGACAGTACCGTCGTCAAATCAGTATGTAAAATGACAAGTCTAACAAAGGGTCTACCAATCAGTCAACATATGACTTAGTGATAATTTGTAATCACAGGCTGAAACGCTTCCCAGCCTGCCTGATCGAATATAATAAGGATTTTTAGTAAGGTGCAATTCCAACAAGATATTTTACTGTATGATTCAACAAAACAAAAAGGTCATTCGGAAGATGAAAGATGAAACAGATCAATCCGTTAAGAGTTTGCTAAGGAATTAACGAGCGAAGATATGGAGAGGAAGAAAAAGCGTGCAAAGGTGTATCTAAAAGCAGTAATCCACTCGAATATCGCATGATATGTACAAGCAGTGCTCTTAAACAAAAGAAACCAATGGAATCTATGAATCTCTTTCGATCCGAAAACACTGACATTTAAATAAAATAACTCTGTCGGCTATTAGGACGACAATGCGATTTATACTGGAGGACGGAATTCACATCTCGCACATGGGACTGGGGATGTACAAAAAAAGCGAATAAATGATTTTAAAAACAGGGTCGGAGTCCATTCTTCATTCTTATAGTGCAGGACTCGGCTTTGTGAGCGGTGACCTGAATGATGTGCTCTGCTAGGTATTAGGGCAGCCATCAAGAACCGTCACAGTTGTGGCCGCGCAGATGGTTAGTGTAAATAGTAGATATCCCAGTTAATTTACTGATCTTTTGCATAACTGGTCCAAAGTGATTATGACAATGGAATGTTTATTTAATAACACATCTTGGACAGGCTCTTGGTGTTGAAACAACCCGGGTGGAACATTTGGGTTCAGCCTTCGAATTAATTGACAAACTGCGAACAGGACACCTGTCACTACGCTAAAATTCGAACAAAAGGAATTCTCGTTTTTGAAATTTAGTTGTTTTTGTTCTCTCAAAAGGAAACATGCAGATTTTGATTATAAATTCAACAGAATTTGTTAATTATTGAAATCTAGTTTAAGTCTGTAGTACATTATTACTTAATTATCTTTTATCTCGTACATTCTGCCATCTGAGGATAGATCACTATCGTCCTGGTGATTTTTTGGTTTTTTCATCCTTTTGTTCTGTAAACAACAGTCCACAATCTCCTTTGTTTTACTGGGCAAAGTTCCTCTGGTAAGATATGCTAAATTCTCCGCGGCCTTCGTCCAAAGTGTAACATACTATCGCAAGAAAACCTTTTTAAAAAGAAAATTAAGATTACAATAAAGAATATCATGTATTGAAAATTAATATAGATCAAATAGTTTAATCTTGGGTGGTTGTGCCCAATTAATTTTGTCAGGGGTATTAATTTTTACCTATATCTGTAAGATTTGGGCATCCTCCAAATGTTTAGTTAGATAGATCATACATTGCCTTTAAGTGTTACCGTACTGTCTATGGCCGGGTAAATGTTCAATCACGGCAAGTCATGCTTTTTTTAGCTCCTTGACGATGCCATTTAAATGTTTGGTAGATTTTTGAACTTCCTTACTCCCTTCGTAATATTGATATCCCCTGCTTTCTCCAAAAATGTTGCAGGGCCCGCTGTCTATATGACAGCATTGTGGACTTTTTGTACATTTCGCCGTCCTGCATCCCAAGTAAATTTTGTTACAACAATTCGTCCAATTTCTCGCCACTCGAAGGTTTCGAAGTCGGTCGGCTCTCACTTTTTGACAAGAAAATGTACGGAATAGCCTTACTGCTGTTTGAAGTAGATCTTTTAGTATTCTTTTGCGACTATGTTTTTCCATGATTTCTCTCTTTTTGTTCGTCTTTAATAGTAGAAAAACGATCTTTCCCTCACGTTGCTGGCTTTGCTCGCATATTGTTGATTGTAAGTCAAATGCGTGAACGGAATAAAGAATTTGATTGGTTTTGGATTGAAATAACGCCAGCAAATAGATTCATTGTCGCAATACACTATTTCCTAATCTATTATTAGAAAGTAGCAGGTCATCGAGTTTTTTTATGTTTATAATAGGAAAGTTTAAATTCCGCCTTTCTATAATTTGACATGTTGATTAATATCCAATGGCTGAAGTGCGTTACATAGTACATAAAAATAATATTTATAGATACATATCTTGTTATAGCATTTACAGATACAGATCTTGGAATAGTAATTATTTATAGAAGCGATTCTACCTTGCAAATGTCCAAAATTTTTCTGTTTTGTTGAATATGTTTTAGCCTGTATTTAAAGATATACACACCATATATCTAAAGTATAACACTAAAATGTTGCTTCATTTAATTACTCAAGGTAATCTAGACACGACAACGTCTGCCAGATATAATCTAGAAACGACAACGACAGCAAGAGATAATCTAGACACGACAACGACAGCTAGAGGTAATCATATAGATACGACAACGAGAGCTAGAGGTAATCTAGATACGACAACGACAGCTAGAGGTAATCTAGACACGCGAACGACTGGTACAGAAGAACCAGACATTGGGATGATTTCTACAACAGTAATGCGTCCTGATACACGTAAGCTGTTAATATTTACTACCTGGTACACATAAGCTGTTAACATTCACATGCACTGAATTGTCTTTTGTTGTAAAATTCTATAAAAGTCAATTAAATGCATGTGTCATACATAATAGTATTATTCGTTTCATGTATAGGTTTGTTACCATTTACGACATAAAATGTATCATTGATGAAACTTTATAAAAGTAAGGACATCTATGTGCAGATTGCAAAACAGACATTTATAAATTTGTTGTAAACAGAGGCACAATTAAAACATCCAGGGTTATCTACATTGTTTCCCTTTGATACCGAAGCTCTATTGCATGCTGTTTAAATATAAATTAAGATGTAACATAAGGTATAATTATAAAATATGTCGACATTGTAACAGTATCGAACAACATGTCATGGCACTAACTAACTAACTAATAACATTGTACGTGAATGTATAGACACAAATCTTGGTATAGTATTTATAGATACATGTTTTGGTATAGTATTTATAGAAACATATCTTGGACAATACGATTTTGGTATAGGTATTTTACAGATATCAGACTTGGGTAATATTGAAATCCTCGATTAGACATATACGTACAACAGTCTACCATTTATCCTTCTGTGTTTCGTAATCGGAAGTGATCAATGAATTAGATAGGTTACATGAGGAATATGTTTTGGTTCCAGCTGACAAGCTTGTACAACAATATGTTTTTAGTCTGTAAGGCTCATTACTACAAACTGCATTTTAAACGAACTTGGTATTAACTCCACTTTTGGTAATCGTACTTACACCCTACTGCCTTTCAAGAAGAAATTCTTTCAAAATCATGGTCGATTTAAACACATTTAATATCCCAGTCAATGGGACGGAAGAATTGAACTACCGTACCTATACTGATTCCAAACTTTCATAAAACCCCTTACAAACAATAAGATAATTGCTGGATCTAGTAAATGTTCCACAAAGCCCCTGTCTTTACTCCTTCAGAAATATTTGACTGCTGTCAAGGAGAAACTCAAAGTTATTGTGAACTACATATGCCACAGAAGTGGTGTAGAATCAAATGTGATTCTTAAAATACTCTTAAAAACATCTAGTGAATTTGAAATTCCAGTAACTCCTCTTCACATGTAAAGGCAAGATAACGAATACCAGTGATCAATCTCGCAAGTCCTAAATAACACAATACAAAAGCAAGGAGTTGGGAATCACGTGCCCTGGACACATCCAGAGGTGGGTCAGGTGCCGTAGAGCAGGAGTAATGCATCCCTGGTTGACCGGTCTACACCCGCCGTGAGCCCATCGTCCTTGATCAAGGTAACGGAACAGTCCCGTAGTCAAATCGTAGTGTGTTGAAAAACGGCCTAACACCTGCGGCTTGAAACACATGCAGACAGCATTTGACCCATGATAGTCATATTGGTAAACTACAATCTTGTAAACTAACGACCATAGAAATTTACGAAATGCTTGCCTTTAAAACGTGACTGTTGAAACCCCTTGCAACAACAACTTATCTGTAGAGTAGGCTTGCCTCGCATTCAGCAATACTGATTATACATGCAGAGACAAGCTTTCTGCGTATCGAACTAATTTTGAGAGACATACACATCCGTATGGCAGTGTGATTGATGGATATATTGTCTACACAACATTATGGGAAGTTGACGATCTGGTGAGCCCGAGGAGCTAAAGCCCGTTTGTCATAAAGTTGAGTAGTTAAGTTTGCCGGTTAATGTCAAATGCATATATACAACAACATTCAATATACCATATCAACAACAGCAAAACATTGACTTTTCACACTTTAAATCCACCTCCCGCACGCATAAATTTATAAGGCAAGGCTTTGTAACTGAGTAAAAACAGTTGCTTCTTTAACAAAAAATGGGAAAAGGAAATATTCTTATCTAGTGATTTAGCATTTCAACAAAATATTTTGTTAAACTCGCACTCTGATTCTTACACACAAGGTACTTCTGACAGTTGATATTAAAGCTAATTGCCGGCAGTTCGCTTCATGTGAACAAATATCTTTGTGAGTTTGCGCCGCCAGTCAGGTCTTCTCAACGTTTGTTGGATTCCAATGATGGCATAATTGTGCTCCTCTATTAGACTGATCTCGTATTTTTTATATGTCTTATGAGGCAGAATTTCATTCAAAAGCTTCTTACAATGAAAGTAAGAATCTCTAGCGGTGGCCTCTTTAATTTCAACATTTCGATATAGTTGACGATGTTTTATCTAATCAATAACAATCATTTCCATTCATATGTCGATTTGAATAATATCCCTAACGAACTAGAAATGAAAGGACAACCACAGTAGCTTTCATCGTCTGCTTCGTACTGATTTTTAATTGTAACATTTGACACTTAACGGCAAACTGAACTACTCCAACTTTCATGACCAAACGGGAACGATTTCAGCTTCTCGCATCCGTCAACCTCTCCCCAGTATTGTGTAGCAAGTATATTCCATCATCACCTGGCATATAGGTAATGTATGTCTCTCACCCTCTTATTCGATACGCAATGAGCTTAGTTGTCTGGCGGTATATATCAGTTGTTGAAGTCGAGGCGAGCTACTTTACAGACAATCGTTGTTGTCAGGGGCTTTCAACAGTCAACGATTTAAAGGCCAACGCATTCGTAAATTTCTGCATTGGTCGTATATAAGCAATTTAAGTTTACCCATGGAAAGTTACTATCACTGAGTCAAATGCTTGTCTGGATGTGTGTTTATAGCAATTGTCTTAAAGCCATTTTTCACACACTGATTTGACTACGAGACTGTTCGTTTTACCTGAATCAAGACATATGGGCTGCAACGGGCCGAAGGTGTGGTCCCGGTCAACAAGGGATGCTTACTCCTTCCTAGAGCACCTGATTCCACCTCGGTGTGTCCAGGGTTCGTGATTGCCAGATCTCTTGTTTTTGTATTCATATTTAGGACTTGACGAGGTTGCATCACTTACATTTACACATACAAATCTTGGTATAGAATTTCTAGATACAAATCTTGGTATAGTATTTATAGATACAGATGTTGGTATAGTATTTATAGATACAGATCTTGGTATAGTATTTACAAATACAAATCTTGGTATAGTATTTACATATACAAATCTTGGTATAGTAATTATACATACAGATCTTGGTAAAGTATGTATACATATAAATACAGATCTTGCTATAGTATTTATAGATAGATATCTTGGTATAGTATTAGATACAGATCTTGGAATATTATTTATAGAAATGATTCTCCCATGCAAGTTTCCAAAGTTTTCCTGTTTTGTTGCATATACTTTAGACTGTATGTAAAGGCAAAGATAACGAACAGTGATCAATCTCGTAAGTCCTAAATAGAATACAAAAACAAGAGTTGGGCAATCACGGACCCCTGGACACACCAGAGGTGGGATCAGGACCCCGTTTCATCAAACATCGTAACTAGCTACGTAAGCTTAGTTTGGCGTAGCTTTCCGACTAAACTTAATATTTTACGTAAATCTGTTTCATCAAATTGCGTAACTTGGGAATTCACGTAAGAATTTTACTAACTAGTAGAAACTCTATGTCAGGTCGAACCCTAACGTAAGTACCTACATAAACATAAATCAAGGCCGACTATTTGTTTATACGGAATGTTTACTGAATATTTTTGCGTCATGATCGATTTTTTCGAGACAGGGCACATATTTCAGACGTCTGCATTGATGTATAAGAGTTACTTCCCTTTGAAAACAGATACACGTCTTACCTTTACTGTGCGATTATTTTTCACAAGTATCTATCCGTACATGTATGATAAATGTACAAAGTTATTCCTAAATCCCTTTGCAAAGCATTACACCGTAAAGAGAACAATCACTTTGTTGTAGTATGCATATTTATAAATCTTTTCAAAACTTCCGCTCTGACGAACTTTGAACAAATGATTAGCGAGCCCGATTTATTTATGGGTGGATTTAACGGGAGTGTCATAGATATTCATGAACCCCTTTTTACATGTATATACTACGTCCAAAAGCTGGGGATTGTTTGGTTTTTTTTAGGGGGGGGGGGGTCTTTCTTTCTTTCTTTTTTTTTGGGTTGTTTTTGGTTTTTTTTTTTTTCTTTTTTTTTTACTGTATATCAAATTTTTAGGCGTTAATTTCTTCCATGGTCTTCATATAATCGCTTCGATGCTTGGCGATTCAAGCACAGGGGCTTAAGCAGAAAAATATCAAAACACCCCTTAGCAGCTTAGTAAAGATACACATGTATTTTGCGAAAGGTGTTTTGATTTTTTTTTCTACACAAGCCCCTGTGGATTCAGCCTATTCTTTTGCATAACACGTAGTATTCACAGTAATTATCGAGGTTGTTGTGTGGCAAATAATTCATACAGGCTATCTTTTTTTAAAAAATCAAATAATACATTATAAAGGGGAAAACATCTCTATCAGCTAGGCACGCAGAACCATGGGGAGTGGGTCGCCTCAGATAGACACACCTATTCATCTTTTCAACGTTAATTACCGGTATATTTCCCGGGGGGGGGCACTTACTATATACCGATAGATAGGACCGTGCCGCTGGAATAGGTAGCCTTTTTCCACTACAGAATATATGACAAGGTATAGAAATCGCATAGAATATATCATAAGGTTAAAACAAAAACAGAACAAAAAACCCCGAAAGTACGATGTACGCATGCTCAAGACACGGTAACTAAGGACGTAAGCTTAGTCGAAAACTTAGTCGAGTAGTGATTTACGCATGTATTTACGTCGCTTCATGAAACGCAGTTTATGCTAAACTAAAATTATACGTAACTAGATTTACGTAGTCGGCGTAAGACTTAGTCGAAAATTTACGCTTGTTGATTAAACGGCGTCNAAGACTTAGTCGAAAATTTACACTTGTTGATTAAACGGCGTCCAGGTGCCTTGGAGGAGTACGCATCCCCTTTTTCCAAAGATATACACACCGTATACCTAAAGTATAACACTAAAATGTTGCTTCATTTAATTACTCAAGGTATTATAGACACGACAACGACAGCAAGAGGTAATCTAGACACGACAACGACAGCAAGAAGTAATCTAGACACGACAACGACAGCAAGAAGTAATCTAGACACGACAACGACAGCAAGAAGTAATCTAGACACGACAACGACAGCAAGAGGTAATCTAGACACGACAACGACTGTTAGAGGTAATCTAGACACGACAACGACTGCTAGAGGTAATCTAGACACCACAACGACAGCTAGAGGTGATCTAGACACCACAACGACAGCTAGAGGTGATCTAGACACCACAACGACAGCTAGAGGCGATCTACACACCACAACAACAGCTAGAGGTGATCTAGACACTGGGATGATTTCTACAACAGTAATGCGTCCTGATACACGTAAGCTGTTAACGTTTACTTCCTGGTACAAGTAAGCTGTTAACATTTACATGCACTGAATTGTCTTTTGTTGTAAAAGTGTATAACAGTCAATTAAATGCATGTGTCTTATATGATGCTATTATTTGTTTCATGTATAGTTATGTTACCATTTACGACATAAAACTCATTATTGATAAAACGTTTTGAAAGTAAGTACATGTATTTGCAGATTGCAAAAAATTGTTGTAAACAGAGGCGTAATTAAAACATCCTGGGTTATCTATATTGTTACCCTTTGATACCGAGGCTCTGATGCATGCTATTTAAATATAAATTAAGATGTAACATAAGGTATAAATATAAAATATGTCAACATTGTAACAGTATCGAACAACATGTCATGACACTAAATAACAAACCAATCACATTATACGTGAATGTAGTATTGTTACGATAGTTACAATATCTTGAAACTTTTTTCAGTTAAATCGAATCAAATCTCTGTTGATATCAGTACTGTACAATCCCTATGTAAATAAGATTAGTCTTCTTAGATGCGCACCGTAAGCTCATCTTACGCAGAGGATACGGCGCGGATCTGATTTTCAGTTGACTGAGTACTACCAATTATGAATGTTATTGAATTGAAAAAGGTTATATTATGGTAAGTATAGACTAATATGTTTGTCGATTGATGCCAACAATATCAACGGGAAAAATATTTTGGCTAATCAAATTNAGTATAGACTAATATGTTTGTCGATTGATGCTAACAATATCAACGGTAAAAAATATTTTGGCTAATCAAATAAGCGCAAGAAATAACAAAGGCAAGGTATGAAAAATAAAAGAAGACTAGGACATTGATACGTAGAGGTCGAGAATCAAATATGGTACGACCCCTCCACTGCCTCTTACAAAAGGAATTGAAATTTACCTTCCTGTAGTTGAGACGGGTAAGTATGTTGCAGATTTAAATTATCTATACAATTTACACGTACATTACTGAATAGGTTAGCATACATTTCATATTTATTATGTATCAACGCGGTATTCGCGCAAACGTGTGATTTATGCATGATTTCGTGGAGGGAGTATGAAGCGGATCAACCTGACAGTAATGCGGGTATGACGAATATTACTTCAGCTAGAATTGATACCGTGCTAAACAAACCATGCTGTTACAACAATGCCGATTTCAGCAAGCTGTTACCCTAAAATACTGGTAAACCAAACATTTGCACTATAGATTGTTATGGTACAATGTTGTGGATATACGTGAGTATTACGTGAGAGAGTGATGCATGATAAAGCAAATCTGGGTGGTAATCTCAGTGTCATAAATCACGATATATATATAGCAGGTGACTGTGTTTTGATATTTCGAATATTTTATATAATACAAAATATGGCAGTATCAATCAGGTGGCTGTTATAATGTATTACTCGGTCATTAGATTACACGTAAAATATAAATCATACGGTGCCAATTTTTATGCACCAGATGCGCATTTCGACAAATTATGTCTCTTCAGTGATGCTCAAACCGAAATGTTGGAAACCCGAAACATGAAAGTAAAACTCTCTAAAAGTGATCAATGTAGTGCCAAAAGATTGGGGCCAAATACTTCGAAGGATCAGAACTATGCCTGAGGGAGATCATCCTTAATTTTGATATGAATTTTTAATTTTACCACTGCAATTAAATACATATCCGTATTTCAAGCTAGTAACATAGTACATAGCAACTGGGCTGTAGAGACCCTATCAGATATGACGTTTGTTTACAAGCAGGTAATGTATGCAAATAAGTATTCAATTTGTTATATAAATATTGATTTCATCTATTAAAAAATTATTCTTGGTCGAAGCAATTTTTCTGTTCATTTCACAAGCATGGCTTCGTCTATTTGTTATACAATGGATTGCCAAACGAAACTGACACTGGTCCATTCTTGTAGTTGCGGTAAATCCCTCACCATGGCATCCAACGTCCACCATTATCACCTGCATCCCTCACTATTGAACGAAGTCTTTCATTGACACAATGACTTTCCGGACTCTGTGTACTGAACACTGCACAAGATTCAACACATGGGAGTCCCCGTCGTAAAAGATTTACTCTTGATGATGTAGATAACGGTATATATTTTTTCCGAAATAAAAATGAATCCAGTCATTGCTATGCAATAAAGCTTGGGATAGCTGACCGTTGTTCTCAGTTTAACTTCTAAAGTCATATGCTTGTTTAGGTTCTCTGTTGCCATTTTCCCTCTCTTTTCATAATGCGGGAATCCTCTCCACACTCGTTAGGTCACGTTTTAATTTTGCATTACACATAGATGCTGATTCATCCTTCCAATCTTTGTTTTCATTCTGTAAAACTATCCGGCTACATAATGAAAACTGCTTCCTCTAATTATAAAGGTTATCAGCAACAACCCATCTAAAGCTGTGGAACTTCAGAGACATGTCTCAATAATTTAATGGTCTTTTTTATCATTATGAATGGCTCTGCATATTGGTGGTAAGAAAATCAATAATAACTCGTTTGAACCACTCTCATGTGTATGTCAATACAAGGGACAAACACAAAGTGATTCTAAACATTCTTCTGCAATTTTGTTTTAATATTCAAATCAAACACTCACCATGGAAAGATAAGACAAACCTGCTTCAATCAAATCGAAGAAAAATATTGTCAGATGAAACCCCTGAAAAAAATCAAACCAAAGAAGAAAAAAGAAAAAATCAAAGAAGAAACAGAGAACAGAAAATAAAGAGGAAAAACTTCGAATTTTATTACAGAAGAGAGGAGGATTAAAACATCTTTTATCAATAAAATGGATTCCATAAAAAAAGTATATGGGAGAAGGGAATTCAATAAAGTGTTAAATTTTGAACTTCTTACACAAGTTATGGATTATTTGTGTCATTCCAATGTCTACTGGAGGCAGAGATATGGACGGAACATAGACCTAATAGCCAAGAGAAGAGCACCTCTCTCTTATCAATTCATCGGTTCTGAACTAACGCAATTTAGACAAAAATGTTTGTTTGTGGCAGAATCGTCAATCAATCTATTGGATATCATCCAATCCTCATGATGTTAAATGTGCAAACCTTTTTCATTTCATGATTGATAATCTGCTTCAAACATGTATGTACAGGAACATTGAAATGTACACTGTGATGACTTCCTCATTTGAGTAAAGGATGGGTCTCTTCTCCTCATCTTTTAATTAACGGGTAAATCTTTTGGCAAATGTTGCGATTAATGTCATGCTATTTCTCATGTGGAATCCTTCCAACCATACAAAGTTTTGTATGGCAGCATAACCTTTGGAATCTTGGAGAAAAGTACTAAAAAAGGACTCACAACGAGAAATATTGTGCTGGTTGTGAAACAAGCTGCAGGTGAATCAGTCCCACGGAGGCTCTACTTGAAGAAATTGCTGCCCACAGCTTGCAACAGTAGAAACTGCCAGACGAGATTCATGATGGTACATTAGGTATTGATCACCGATGCTACGCACTGCTGGTAGAAATAATTGCCACAGTTTTTCTGATGTCGTTTGTCTTTTTGGTGCCAGACCACAAGTTTGAACATCCGACTGTGAAGCCAGTCAAGTTGATGACCTTCATCACAGAGGCATGAACTGATTGGTGTAAAAATAAAAATTACGAATATTTTGATTTTAGGACTGGTCGCAGTAAATATCATGCACATAGACAGAAACAATTCTGTGTCAAAATTGTAAACTACTGAAGAGCTCCCACGAAAATGCCCTGGATACCTGGCAAAACATGACAAAGAATCTGGGCTAAAGCAAGCCAAGAAACCACCCAAAGGAAAGAAAAATGGAAATAGGTAAAACGTGGCACCTGAGTTAGCGGACAAAGCTGCATCCATACAAACACATGTATTCTTGGTGCATGAAAAACTGTCAAGGAAATGCGACAAACTAAGAAAACATCTTGAATCTTGTGAAAAAGCATTACGGGAATCCATACCATTCTTTCCAAACTTCTCGATGATCGAACAAATCAGAGATGGACCTTGTCCATATGAACCATCAAATATTTAATTAAGGAAAAAGAAGCAGAGGAAATATTAATCAAATTTTTGAAAAAGTAGGCAGTTTTAAAGAAAGACAAAAGAATTCAGGTTTTGCTCTGACACTCACTACGTAGAATCGTTCAACAAACTTTTCTTCTTCAATTCATGATAAAAGAATAGTATTTGCGAAAAACTCATAACATCCTGAGAGTATAAATTTAGCTCTTTTAGATTGGAATGAAAATGTTTGACCGTCCATTCACCATCATCAAGACATTGAGGATGCCACAAATCCAAGGAGGCAACTGGTGTTCCAGTGAGGAACAGCAAACTCTGATTTCAAGGATAAAATTTTCTTTTCAATGATTCAACAACTATCTACAGACACATAAATTGGGTAATGTTTGACAGGCTACAGAAAATTTCTATTTTTGGACCAATCATGCAAAGGAAAACTTTTACGTCATTCAACAAACTAGATTGATTGGCAGTCAATTGGTTGATTTGGAGTTAATCAACACTTTTCACTAGTGACTAGTAAAGCATAATAATTCAAGATAACCTTAGTAAGAATTTACTAACTGTTTGGACTTTTAACAATTGTTTACACATGGTAAGGCAGCCTCTGTGACAACAGCACAGCACTGAGTAATGCTAGGGAAGTGAATGCAGATCTTAGTTTTAGATTCAGTGTCCCTATCTATAAAATATCCAAGGCACACTCTCTTATCAATGCAGCTAAATTTAAGCCCCGCCATAAAAACTCGGTACGCGGCACCGAGAGTTGCCACTTTAATCCGCATTTCTATAATTTGACACGTGATATCCAATCATCCAATGATGAAGTGCGTTCACACTAAAAATAATACTTTATAGATCTAATCTTGTTATAAGCATTTACAGATCAGATCTTGGAATAGTATTATTTATAGAAGCGATTCTACCTTGCAAATGTCCAAAATTTTTCTGTTTTGTTGAAATAATTGTTTTAGCCTGTATTTAAAGATATCACACACCATATATCTAAAGTATAACACTAAAACTAGTTGCTTCATTTAATTACTTCAAGGTAATCTAGACCGAACACGTTGCCGAATATAGATCTAGAAACGACAACGAAGCAAGAGATAATCTAGACAACGAAACAACGACAGCTTAGAGGATAATCATCTAGATGACGACAACGAGAGCTAGAGGTAATCTAGATACGACAACGACAGCTAGAGGTAATCTAGACACGCGAACGACATGGTACACAGAAGACAGACATTGGGATGATTTCTACAAACAGTATGCGTCTGATACACGTAAGCTGTTACATATTTACTAACCTGGTACACATAAGCTGTTAACATTCACATGCACTGAATTGTCTTTTTGTTGTAAAATTCCTATAAAAGTCATTAAATGCATGTGTCATACATAAATAGTATTATTCGTTTCATGTAATAGGTTTGTTACCAAATTTACGACATAAAATGTATCATTGATGAAACTTTATAAAAGTAAGGGAACAGTCTATGTGCAGGCATTCGCAAACAGACATTTTATAAATTTGTGTAAAAGGCACAATTAAAACATCCAGGGTTTTATCAATTGTTTCCCTTTGATACCGAAGCTCTATTTGCAATGCCTGTTTAATTAAATTAAGATGTAACATAAGGTATAATTATAAAATATGTCGACATTGTATACAGTATCGGAGACAACATGTCATGACACTTTAACTAACTAACTTAATAACACTTGTTACGCTGAATGTATGGACACAAATCTTGGGTATAGTATTATATAGATACTGTTTTTGGTATAGTATTTATAATGAAACATATCTTGGTCATAGTATTCTACAAATACAGATCTTGGATATAGTATTTACAGATAAGATTTGGTAATTATTGAAATCCCCGTATTAGAATTACCGTACCAGTCGTACCCATTTTAATCCTTCTGTGGTTTCGTAAACCGGAAGTGATTCAATGAATTCAGAGTAGGTTACAATGAAGGAATTATGTTGTGGTTTTCCAGCTGACAAAGCTTGTAACAATATTGTTTTTGTCTGTAAGGCATCATTACTAACAACTGGCATTTTTAAACGAACTTCGGTATTAACTCCACTTTTTGGTAATTCGTACTTACAACTCTAACTGCCCCTTTCAAAAGAAAGAATTCTTAAAAATCATGCTTCAGATTTAAAAACACATTTAATATCCCAGTCAATGGGTACGGAAGAAATATGAACTACGCCGTACCTATTACTGGATTCCAAAACTTCAATAAAAACCCTTACAAACAAAGATTATTGCTGGGATCTAGTAAATGATTCCACAAAGCCCTGTCTTTACTCCTCCGATATATATAAATATTTACTGCTGTCAAAGCGAGGCAACTTCAGAAGTATTGTGAAACTACATATGCCAGAAGTGGTGTAAAATCAACTGTGGAATTCTTAAAAACTCTAAAGAACATCTAGTGAATTGAAATCCCAGAACCTTTCACTGTAAGGCAAAGATACCGAACAGTGTCAATCTCGCAAAGTCCTAAACATCAAATACAAAAGCAGAGTTGGTGCAATCACGGACCCTTGGACACACCAGAGGTGGGATCAGGTGCCTAGGAGGAGTAAGCAATCCCTGTTGCCGGTCACACCCGCGTGAGCCCATCGTCTATGATCAGGTAACGGACAGTCCGTAGTCAAATCAGTGTGTGAAAAACGGCTTAAACAATGCGCTTGAAACACATCAGCCACAGCATTTGCCCCCAATGATGGTCATATTGTAAACCTAAATTGTAATTAAACGACCTAGAATTTTACGAAATGCTGCCTTTCAACGTGACTGTTGAAACCCCTGCAACAAAACTTGTCTGTAAGTAGCATTGCCCTGATTCAAAACCAGTGGGGGGGCGCTGATTATATGCAGAAGCAGCTTTACGTATCGAATAAGTTTGAGAACATACACACCGTATGCAGGTGATGATGGATATTGCTAACAATATGGAAGTTGACGATGGCAGAAGCTGAATCGTCCCGTTTGTCATAAAGTTGAAGTAGTTACGTTTGCCGTTAATGTCATCATATATCACAAATATCAAATAACATAAATCAACAACATCAAAACATATGATTTTCAACACTTTACACTACCATCCCGCACGATAAATTAAAGGCAAGGCTTTGTAACATTATAAAACAGTTGCTTCTTTAACGAAAAATGGAAAGGAAAATATTCTTATCTAGTGATTCAGCCATTCTAAAAAATTATTTTGTTAAACTCCACTCTGATTTCTAACACACAAGTCTTCTGAAGTTGATAATTAATAGAATGCGGAGTTCTCATTGACAAATATCTTTTGTAGTTTTCCGGCAATCAGGTTCTTCAACAGTTTTGTTGGAATTTCCAACTGGGCACCTATTCGTGCTCCTCTATAGCTGACTATTTTTATTTCTTATGAGGCATAGAATTCATTCAAAAGCTCTACATGAAAAGAAATCGTCTAGCGGTGGCCTTTAATTCACATTTCGATATATTGACGATGTTTTATCCTATCAATGAACAATGATTTCCATTCATATGTCGATTCGATATATGCCAACGAACTAGACCAATACAAGGACACCACAGAGTCTTCAAATGTCTGCTCGTACTTGGAATATTTTATTGAACATTGACAAAACAGGCAAACTAAGCTACCATTTATGACAAACGGGAACGATTTTCAGCTTCTCCATCGTAACTCCCATATTTTGTGTAGCAATATTCCATCATCACCTGCATATGTATGTATGTCTCTCAACTTAATATCGATAGCAAGGCTTGTTCTGCGATATAATCCAGTTTTTTGAATCGAGGCGAGCTACTTAACGACAAGTATGCTTTGTTGCAAGGGGTCTTCAACAGTCACGTTTTATAACGGCAGCATTTCGTAAATTCTATGGTCGTTATAAAACAATTTAGTTTACCAATAATTACCTATCATGAGTCAAATGCTGTTCTGATGTGTTTCAGTAGCAAATCTGTTAAGCCGTTTCTTCACCCCACTGATTTGACTACGGACTGTTCCGTTTACCTATGAATCACAGACTATGGGCTCCGCCGGGTGTAGGCCGGTTACAGGGGATGCTTACTCCTCCTAGGCCACCTGATCCCACCTCTGGTGTGTCCAGGGGTTTCGTGATTTTGCCAACTCTTTCTTTTTGCTACTCATATTTAGGGACTTACCGAGATTGATCACTGTTCGTTATTTGCCTTTTAACATTTAACATACAAATCTTTGGATAGAATTTTTAGATACGCAAATTCTTGGTATAAGTATTTATAGATAGATGTTGGTTAGTTTTATAGATACAGATTTGGGTATAAGTATTTACAAATACAATTTGGTATGATATTTACATATACAAATTTGGTATAAGTAATTATAGCATACAAGATCTTGGTAAAGTTGTTATAATATAAATACAGATCTTGCTATAGTATTTAATAACATATCTTGGTCAATAGTATTGATACAGATCTTGGTAATATTATTTTAAAATGATTCTCCCATGCAAAAGTTTCCAAAGTTTTCCTGTTTTGTTGGCATATACTTGTTTGCTGTATGTAAAGGAATATATAACGAACAGTGATCAATCCTCAATAAGTCCTAAATAGAATACAAAAACAATGAGTTGCGGCAATCACGGACCTGGCTCACAACCCAGAGGTTGGGATAGGACCCCGTTTCAATCAAAACATCGTAACTAGCTACGTAGCTTAGTTTGGCGTAGCTTTCCGACTAAACTTAATATTTTAACGTAAATCTGTTTCATCACAATTGCGTAACCTTGCGGCAATTACGGTAAGAATTTTACTAACTAGTACAACGTCTATGTCGTCGAACCCTGAACGTAGTACATAGTAAACATAATCAAGGCGACTATTTCGTTTATACGGAATGTTTATGAATATTTTCTTTGCGTCATTGATCGATTTTTTCCGAGACAGGCACATATTTCAGACGTCTGCATTGATGTTAAGAGTTCTTCCTTTGAAAACAGATCACGTCTTACCTTTACTGTACGGTTATTTTTCACAAGTATCTATCCGTACATGTACTGATAATGTACACAATGTTATTCCTAAATCCTTTGCAAAGCATAACACCGTAAGAGAACAATCACTTTGTTGCTAGTATGCATATTTATAAATCTTTTCAAAACTTCCGCTCTGACGAACTTTGAACAAATGATTTAGCGAGCCCGATTTTATTTATGGGTGGATTTTAAACGGGAGTGGTCATAGATAATTCATGAACCCCTTTTTCCCATGTAATATACTAAGTCAAAGCTGGGGATTGTTTGGTTTTTTTTTATTAGGGGGGGTCTTTCTGTTCCTTTCTTTTTTTTTTTGGTTTGTTTTTGTTGTTTTTTTTCTTCTTCTTTTTTCATTACTCGTATATCAAATTTTTAGGAGATAATTTTCTTCCATGGTCTTCATATAAAACGCTTTCGATGCTTGGCGATTTCAAGCACAGGGGCTTAATGCAGAAAATATCAAAAACACCCTTAGCAGCTTAGTAAGATACACATGTATTTTGCGAAAAGGTGTTTTGATTTTTATTTCTACAGCAACGCCCATGTGATTCAAGCCTATTTTCTTTTGGCATAACACGTAGTATTCACATGAATTATTCGAGGGTTGTTGTGTGTGCACCATAATTCAATACAGGCATATCTTCTTTTTAAAAAAAAAAAAATCAAATAATAACATTGTGAAAGGGGGAAAACCACCAATCTAGCTAGGCCAGCAGAACCACATGGTGGAGTGGGATCGCCTCGATAGATCACACTATTCATCTTTTCAACGTTAATTACCGGTATATTCGGGGGGGGGGCACTTAGACTATATACGATGAGTAGTAGAGACCGTGCCGCTTGGATAGGTAGCCTTTTGTCCACTACAGAATATTCAGTGACACAGGTAATAGAAATCGCATAGAATATATCATAAGGGTTAAAATAAACAAACAAGAAAAAACCTCGGAAAGTACGAGATGTACGCCATGCTCAAGACAACGGTAAGCTAAGGACATATAGCTTTAGGTCGAAACTTAAGTCGAGTAGTGATTTACGCATGTTTTACGTGCTTCAATAAACGCACGTTATGCTATAGACTAAAATTATTAACGGTAACTAGATTTACGACGTTGCGGCGTAAGACGGCTTAGTAACGAGGAATTATACCTTGTTGATTTAAACGCCAAGGCGGTCCATGGTGCCTTGGAATGCTGAGTTACGCATTTTCCCCTAGTTTTTTTTCCAAAGATATACACACACGTATACTGGGTATAAGATAACACTAATGATGTTAGCTTCATATAATTTACTCAGGTATTAAGCTAAGTACCACGACAACGAAGCATAGAGGTCTCTAGACACGACAGACGGACAGCAGAGGTATGCTAGACACGACAACGTCTGCCAGATATATCTAGAAACGAACAACAGACGAGCAAGAGGTAATCTAGATAACGACAAACGACTTGTTAGAGGTAATCATACGACACGACAACGACTGCTAGAGTAATTAGACACACCGAAGCTAGAGGTGATCTAGACACCAACGACAAGCCTAGAGGGTGATCTGACACACAGACAGCTAGGGCTGATCCTTATACACCACGGAACAGAGCATCACACACAAACAGCTAGAGGTGATCTAGACACTTGGGATGATTTCTACAACAGTAATGGCGTCCTGATGACAGTAAGCTGTTAACGTTACTTCCGGTACGAAGTAAGCTGTTTAACTTTACATGTCACTGAATTGTCTTTGTTTGTAAAAGTGTATACATAAATTAAATGCATGTGTCTTATATGATGCCTATTATTGTTTTCATGTATAGTTTATGTTACATTTACGACATAAAACTTCATTTTGATAAACGTTTTGCAAGTAAGTACATGGTATATTCGCAGATTGAAAATTGTTGTAAGCCAGAAGGCGTAATTAAAACATCCTGGGTTGTCTATATTGTACCCTGTTGTAATACCGAGGCTCTGATCGCATGCTATTTAAAATATAAAATTAAGATGTAACATAAGGTATAATTAAAATATGTCACATTGTAACAGTATGAACAACATGTATGACACTTAATAACAAAACCAATCACTAAATACGTGAAATGTTAGTTTCGTTACGCATAGTTACACTATCTGTGAACTTTTTTCAGTTAAATGATCAAATTCTCTGTTGAATCAGTACTGTACACTATCCCTATTGTAAATAAGATTAGTTTCTTAGATGCGCACCGTAAGCCTCATTTACGCAGAGGGATCGGGCGCGGATTCTGATTTTTCCGTGTGTGACTGAGATACCAATTATGAAATTTGTTATCTGATTGAAAAGGTTATAATTATGGATAAGTATAGCTAATATGGTTTGTCGATTTGATGCCACAATATCAACGGAAAATATTTTGCTAGATCCAAATAAGCGCAAGAATATAACAAAGGCAAGTTGAAAAATAAAGTAAGATAGGCACATTGAGTACGCTTAGAGGTGAGAATCAATAGTAGACCTCCACTGCCCTCTAACAAAAGAAAATTGAAATTACCGTTCTGTAGTTGAGACGGGTAGTATGTTTAGATTTAAATTTATCTATACATTTACACGTACATTACTGAATAGGTTGAGCATACTGTTCATATTTATTATGCTATACACGCGGTATTCTGCGCGGCAAACGTCGTTGATTTATGGCATGATTTCGTGGAGGATACTAGAGCGGATCAAACCTGACAGTAATCGGGGTATGACGATATTCTTTCAGCTAGAATTGATACGTGCTACAAACCATGCTGTTTACAAACAATGCGATTTTCAGCAAGAGCGTAGCTATGCTACCAGGCTTCGGATAACGTGTACCATGCCGACAAAATGCATTCAGTGTACCCTAACAAGAAACATTTGGCACATAGAGTTATGGTACTGTTTGTGGATATCGACGTGAGTTATACGATGAGATGAGTGATGCTCATGATAAGACAATCTGGTGGTAATCTCGTGTCATAAATCACGATATATATGATGCAAGGTGATGTGTTTTGATATTTCGAAAGTATTTTATTAATAAAAAAATATGGCTAGTATCAAATCAGGTGGCCTGTTATAATGTAATTCACTCGGTCATTGATTACACTGTAAATATAATATCATCACGGTGCCAATTTTTTTATGCACCAGTATTGCGATTTCGACAGAATTATGTCTCTTCAGTGATGCTCCACACCGAATGTTGGAAACCCGAAACATGAAAGTAAACTCTCTAAAGATGATCAATGTAGTGCCAAGGGATTTGGGGCAAATACTTCGAAGGAATCAGAAACCTAATGCATGAGGGAGATTCTTATCCTTAATTTTAGATAATGAATTTTTAATTTACACTGCATTAACATACATATCGGTATTTCAAGCTAGTACAAAGTACATAGCAACTGGGGCTGTAGAGACCCTATCAGTATGACGGTTTGTTTACAAGCAGGTAATGTAATGCAATAAGTATTCATTTGTTATATAATATTGATTTCATGCTAATGATGAGAGGAGAGAGAGAGAGAGAGAGAGAGAGAGAGAGAAGAGAGGAGGAGAGAGAGAGAGAGAGAAAGATGAGAGAGAGAAGAGAGAGAGAGAGAGAGATCTTAATAGATGTTAT
>CAJDSM010040455.1:3600-15332 GCA_903981925.1 Ostrea lurida
GAATCTTTTCTCTAAATTGATGCATAAGAGACCACAAAAATATATTGTCAAATAGATTTCCCTCCACGCAAACATACCATATCAGCGCTAACGCCTACTCAGCAGAGTGAGCTTTTCACCTAACCCTTTGCGACCGAAAATCCCTTACAAAGCTCCATCGCGTAACTGGAGTATCAATCGTAAAGAAATATCCACCATACTCGAACCCAAACCTTCTTCAACCCAATTCTAATCTCCTCACTATAAAAGTACATGTATCAACACAGCCCACCGTTTTCCACTACACATAGCTTCAAACTCTGTCCTACACCACTCAGACTAACCCTCAATCAATCCACCATCGCACCCCTTCCACGTCATTCCTACTCGCCGCTCATCTTTTTCAAACAGCAAAGACTATACGCGCCGCTGACCAACAATACCGCTAGACTACATGATACACTCATGATGAGCAAGCACGAATATGACGCCCTTCACAGAATTCCCATAAAAACTTTAGCACCATCAGCAATTTTGATATACCCACCATCTTATCTAGCTCTCTACTTATGTGAAAAAATAACCACTACCAACAACCGCGTCCGGCAAATACAGAAAAAATCCGGAGATATGCTGCACAACTATTATTCATGTCTACGGGGCGCGCTCATCACTCAAAGTCACAAGCGGAAGGCAGACGCTGAACCCAAGACGCTACAACCAAACATAATAAATTAGTGTCATTCAAACTCTAGGCGAGCGCCACTCTAACAACCAATAATACAGATTCTCAGACGAATATATCTTATGCATGGTTGCTTATGTCACCGATAGCAAGACAAACAGACACTCCTGACTCTATGTTCAAGAAACACCTCTCTCTGACACACGTTTTACGACAGGTCGCGGCCCCTACAGTTAAGTTCGACACTCTCCTCGTCTCACCTGACACCGGCTCCGCCCTGACATCTTCTGCGATTACAAATTACTCATCTCAGACGCCACCCGGCCGTGAGGACCGAAGCGGAGCGGGCGCTACGACTCGGAAGATGTGGTTGATGGCTGCACCTCGCGGACCCTGTGTTCTCATACCGCCTTCCTTGAAGTTAGAACTTGGGTCATCACTCCTAGACGTTATTCTTCTCGTACGCATTTGACGACGGGTAACCCCGTTCTCACTTTGCTTTGCACTACAGGCTCACAGCGGGTGTGACCGGTCAGCAAGAGTATACTACTCCTCCATGGCACCTATGCCTGCCTTCGCTTTGTCGGAAAGTCCGTGTTGCCCTACACTCGATTTTTGTATATATGGTCTTTTGGACCTTTAAGATTAGGGCGTTTGACACATTGTTTACTTCGCCAATTTTTAAGGGTCATAGCTGCAACGCACGCTGATTCCCTTGGCTGCTCTGAAAACTGAACACAATTAAAGTACTGATAGTACTAATAGAAGTGGCGTGGGTTACTCTGAAAACTTAACACAAAAATTAGGTAGATGACATTCAGATGCATTTCGCAAATATATTCGCATTGGATATTTTCGGCTGTAGGATTCTCTACCCCAATGGGCAATCCAGATTTGTCTGCTGCCCTCTACCCTATTTTCTTTGACCCTGGTGCAAATTACACCCATGTGATACATGTAGATATGTGCTTATATTTTGATTTTTCAAGCCAATCTGATCCCCACATGTTATTTTGTTATATAACTTCGTCATTTACACCATAAATGGCATTTTTTTTAAATTCACATCGCTGTCCTGATTTCACTGCCTTTATCAGGTAACAAGCAATGGCTACTTGGCACGATCATATTAACTACGGAACATGGTGATTTTGAAAAAAAAATCATCTTTAGCAAGATTCAACAAACCCAAGGAGTATGTGTTTTATTGGAAAAACGTTTTCAAATATTGGTAGAAATGAGATATCCTGAAAACAAGTTATAATTTCCGAAAAGGTGATACCCATGACCTGACCGTCTCGCCCATACTCTATCTCCTTTTTCTAGAGGTAAGACTACAGTTTCCGAAGCTTGGTCAAGAAAGCTATTATTCGAGTGTATAGTAGATTTCGATTCGCCATTCTTAACAATGTCGATGTCGATGTTATGCATGGCCATTACTGTACAAGAGAATACATACAATCCTTTCACAGGGGCAGTAAATTGTCCAGACGACTTATCATATCCATTCCCGTAATTAGTGATTATCTTGTCATATTTTACTGCGTGTCTGTTGCCCAAAAAGGCACTGCGTGTCAGCATTGCACTGAATCCCACGGCAGGATTTGATGTTCCTGGAAAAAAGTATAAAGAGTACCATGTATATATCCACAAGTAAATGGTACGTTAATCCTATATTTGAATATTATACATATGTAGAATCGCTTACTTTTTTGATTAAGCATGTTTCGTGGAAATTTAATTTCGTTTCAATTTCTAATCATCGCAGTTTGTCTGAATTATCGGGTATTATTAAGCTTCGCCCATAAGAAAATTGACCATCTACCCTCGCAGAATAAACTATTTCACAAGACATGAATGCCTTCTACTCCACTTATACTGAAGTCACGTGTATTGCATTAATCAAATAACTGAACGTTTTATATTTTGATCTATAGATGTCGATTACCTGAATTTCAATATATCGGGAGTAGACTCTATGATGATTGTACTATAAATAGACATACCTTGGTGAAGGATAGTCAGAAACAAGACTAATGTCCACATGAACGCTTTTTTATCCATTGTAACGATATCCAACGAGTTTCTGAAAAATAAACCATCCTATTAAACTTTATTTTGACATCAATTATCTTACGATTGATCCACCCTTAGGAATTCTAAGGAATTTATGTGTTCAAACCTTAAAATTCTTTTTTTTTCCTACTCATTTATAGTTTAATCTAATTAATTATGAAAGAAAATGGGTATGTTGCCACTTTTTTTAAAGATGTCAGATATAAAAAACTGAAGTATAAGTTTAAATCAGAAATTCACACATTTTGGATAATTTTTGTAGAGCAGAATTGAATAAAATAAATAAAAATGACAAATTTTAAATGCTAGCAGTTTAGAAAAACTGCTTATTAGTATATATGCATAAATTTAATGTGCATATTAGGAAAATCAATGTAGAATACACCTAAGATAGAGGAATTACCACTATAGGAGTTATTTCCCTTGACAATACTTTTTCGTTTTAATTAATTAATTATCTATGGGAAATAGCAATTTTTCACTATCAAAAGTTTACCAAATTATTTATTATATCTAGTGAATGAAATTCATTTAGAAGATATATTTCTATCATGTGCAAAGTTTAATGAAATAAAGATTTTTGAAAAACCTATGACATCACATGAGGGTGGATCAACCTTAACAGAGAAACATGCGAAACGATGGAGGGATTTTTATAGTGATCCTGCAAAAGGAATAGTAAAGAACTTGTAAAAATTTTGTTTTAATCTTCGGGATTATGATTTTCTTCTTCCACATTTTGGAACATTTGGAATAGGGCGTAGTCTAGAGAAGTCTGGTAAAAATGGATTTATTAACACAGTATTGTGAAATCACGAGTACTCACAAACTTTAGATACTCAAATAGTGCAAATATGCATACAATTTATATTACGCTGCGAAGCATACCATAACAAAAGGCCCATAGGCCACATCGCTCACCTGAGTGATATTGACCTAGTCATTGTCCAGCAGTTGTGATCTTTAAAAAATGTCTTTCACCCATTATTCCCATGAAAAATGTGATCCAATATAGCGGCCCTTACATATCTATACACAAAATGTGGCCCCAACCTACCTCCAGAGGCCATAATTTTACCAAACTTGAATTCGCACTGTCAGATAGCTTTCGTATAAATTTCAACTTTTCTGACCCCGTGGTTATTGAAAAGTCATTTAATTAATTTTATTTTAAGTGATTGTCTAGCGCCATTTCTCATTGGTATAAAATGCCTTTTAAAAATTGAGGTGATTTTTCGATCTGACCTTAATTTTTTTTTTTTTGAAAACCCAGAACTACGTTATTCCGTTGTTGGTAGAATTAAAATCTTACCTCAATGTTTGGTCAAATTTCCTTTCATCCTGATTATACCTTCTTTAATTATATAGTCGCCCTGGAATTAAATTAAAAAGGTACATGTATCTAATATTGTGTAAGTCGATGCTTTCCCACACTTTGTTGAGAGTTTATGAAATGGACACGGGTTTCTTGTGTTCATTTCAAATATAGCCAGATGTTTTATTTCAAATCCGGCAATGGTGCTCGTCATCTTGTTGTATTAATGTTGTTATTTACTCATTTTTGCTCAATGAACAGGAGCATGATCGCCCATGAAATTACGATTGTTCTTTGAGAAATGCCGTGCAATTATTGTCCAGATATTGTCATCAATTATGAGAATTGATGTTACCTTTGATCTCAGTTATTGCACTTATACCATGGAAAAAGTCCCCTAACAAATTAAAAAAAAACAACAACCAAAAAAAAAAAAAACAAAAAAAAAACAAACAAAAAAACCCCAAACAAAAAAAAAACCCCCCCCCCCCCACACAAAAAACAACACCCAAACCAGACCAGGCCTAAATGTTCTAGAACATGGTAAACATTGCTCGTGACATGACATTTTAGAATGGATTAAGGATTATCTCCCTCAGGCACAGCTCTGATCCCTCGAAGTATTTGGCTCCAATCTTTGGCACTACATTGTTCACTTTTATAAAGTTTTACTTTCATGTTTCGGATTTCCAACATTTCGGTTTGAGCATTACTGAAGAGACATAATTTGTCGAAATGCGCATCTGGTGCATCAAAATTGGTACCGTATATGATTCATATCTGTGCTATCCTGTCTGTTCACCACACTCCCCAGATAATCGAAAGACTCGACTTTTCTGATGGGCTCTACACCAACTGTGACTTGTTTTGGGGCAGTACATGATGTATATCTACAGCAATTTTGTTTTCTTCATATTGATCTTAAGACAAATTATAATGCTACTTAACCAGAGACGTAAAAATGATTTAGATAGCATTTAATTTTATTTCACGTGATCACCTTGCGCCGATTCTCATTGGTTAAAAAACCTTTTAAGAATTGAGGTAATTTTTCGATCATGTACCTGAACAACAAGTAAAGTCTAATGATCATTATTTTGTTGTAGTACAGTAACATAAAATTAAATGATAAGAAATAAGTCTTATATTTTTTCGGGTGATATGCAGGTTATCACCGAAATTTTAGACGGTAAAACTTTTCATCAATGCGCTTTGATGAGTTTTACCGTCTAAAATTCGGTGATACCTGCATCACCCGAAAAAATATATAAGATTCATTTCTTATTGAAACAAAGTTTACCTTCCAAGAAGAATTTTGCACCTTGCATATATCTAGAAGAAACAGAACGCAACAAAGTCGATAACAAAACAAATTGTTTTGATGATTGTTTTTGTAGTGCATTATGAATCTCTATTACATGTACCTGAGTTTGAACTGTTGAGTCTATATGAAAAAAACAAAACAAAATCCTAATAGACTGTCCTGGAACAGACATACGTCAAACAAAAGTTGATCAGAGAAGTCTTTGGCTCATTCAAACTAAACGTTCACAATAGTAATTAAAGATTCGAAGTCGATATAATGTACATGATACCTTGATATATCCGTGTTCGTCTAAAGGCAAATGAGTGCAAAATCAAGTGCCACAGACACATATTTATACTATTAGTATACTTTCAATGTCACATAAGGTATTGTTGTAAATGTTTTAAAGAGAGCATAATGGGTTTAATGTATGGGTGTTGGTAAACAAACAGAAGCATTTTACGACGTTCATCAGCACCAGCTGTATAATATAAAAGTACTCAAAATTGTTATTCTCAACAAAATGGCTGAAAACATCTACACCTAAAAAATAACAGATTCTAACAATTGGTCGGGTTCGAGATTCTACTCGCAAGTGGAGTTGCATGTTGAGGCATTTGCTTCAAAAACGTAATAGAATGTTTGTACCTAAAGCAAAAACGGTTATATTCAATGAGATCAACCAAAGGGGCGCAAAGCAATCGACTGAATATAAAAAAGTTAAACATCTGAAAAAATTAATGAATATAAATAGGCGAAGGTAACATCGTGTAAAACGTAATCGTAATCCAAAAAAACATATACAAAATCGAGTGTAGGGCATGTTGAAATAAGAAATGAATCTTTACCTTTATCTTACCAGACTTTAGCGTTTCCTCTATCGTTTATTGTTGTGGATTAGCCGGAGGAAATTGGGACTCAATTCTATAGACAATGGATTTGCTGAACCTTTGCTTATCAGTCTCATATATTTACATGTGTCACTTGTCAAGAAACATGTAATATTCTTGTGACTTTAGCTTAACTAAAAACTTGGAAACTTGTGACTTGTGTTTGTTTCTTGTTTGTTTCTTGTTTTGGCCATAAAGCAGTGTCTTTTCAAAAGTTTTGGTGTGGCCCCTACGAAAGTGGCCGTTTTGTTTTTTTGGAGGTCTTTTCTGCCTAATCCCTCAAATCGGCAGTGTGGGGCAGCGTCCTCGGCTGTGCCGACCTGTTTCCTCCAGACGTAGTAGGGCATTCACAACACACATACTCCCGCGTCCCCGCCACACCGGCACTTGATTTTGGGCCGTGGGCCTGTTCCTTCCAACCAATTCCACAGCCTCATGATCCTACTGGAATAACTCTGTGCCCATCTCGGTATTTTTACAACCTCCCCGTTAGTGCATGGGCCAGTTAACTGGGTTGGCGGTGGCTGGGTGGCGGAGTCCCTCTACGGTCTGGGAGACCTGCTCCTCGCGCGCGGCCTCTGGGGCGGCAGGGTGACCTGGAGTATATCTGCTTCGGGTGGAAGACTGGGGTACCTCATCTCCCAGCATAGATGGCGGAGGCGATTGGCGGGTGCAGGGTTGAATGGCATTGAAAGGCTGTGTGGATGACCTAGGGGGTCCGACGCAGGGTGGTGGCGCCGATGCCGCATGCTGCCGGTTCCGAGTAAATAATCGGCTGGCGCTAGGCGTCAACGGAACTGGAACAAACCTGGGTCTTACGGGGGTGTCGTAGGCCTAGGCGGGCTCGCTGGCCACAGTCTGTGGTGGCGGTGAGGGTGGTGGGGTGGCCGGAGCGCTGTCGCTGTAAACTGAGTCCGTCCCGCATCCTAGTTAAAGGTGGATCTGAAGGTCCTCCACCTCTTCCCTCCCTTTTCGCGCTCCATACCTCTGGCGGGCTGGTTAAACGGCTCTGCGTTGACAATCATCTGGCTTAAATCAGGCGTTCGCTGAAGATCCAATCTCTTGGATATGGATAACTCTGGGCCCATTCTGTCCCCTCTTTCCTTCTCCCCGATTACCAGTAGTTTAAATCTTACAGTCCTCCCTCCTTGAAAATCGTAAACTAGCCCATCTTCTATCTTCTTGCTTCTTACTCTCAAACTGCAAATTTCTTTTGACTATAACCAGTCGTGGTTCCATAAAACTTGGAATGCCGGAATTGACGTTGTGCGGTTTTAATAAGGGGAAGCAACGGACGCTCCCGTTGAAAACATCCCTCTCCAGTGTGAACGCCATCATGCGATCGCAAAATGGCGGATTTGTGCTTCGAGAAAGAGGTTTTTTCCTCGTTAATTCATGATGCTCATGGACTTGTTTTCTTGCGACATTTAAAGTCAAATCTTAGTGTTCCACTTGCTGCATCTAAACGTATAATAGTTTATACTCATACGATCTCAAATGAATTTAAGGATTAACTCATAAAAGAGTCAGGCGAATGGTAAAAATTTTCTTCTCGATGGTTTTACAAACTATTTATTTTCTTCAGGGGTGTATCACCTGTAGAAATATTTCCATTCATCCTCCAGATATAAATCAAAGTAAGAAATCGGATATCTTATCTTGATTTCCACCCAGAGTCTCCTCCTTTCTTAGTCTATCCTCGCTTTTGTAACCACGGAACAAACTCACCCAGTACTCTGGTGAACTCTAATTGTTTTACCTTTTCACTCATATCACAATATCAATTCACAAAGTTTTTGTATAAAGTTCATTCCATCATACGCGTTCACAGTTCTGTTCCACATGGCTCGATCCTTGGTTTTGACATCGAAACATGATCCACGGCCATCATGGTCATTCCAAGGACTAGTTCGATCTTTCTCCTCTCCAGGTAACCAATACACACTTGATTCCGTTCCAGATAAAGGTTACACGTTTACTGACGTAACCTCTTTGAACATTGTAGTCTGATCTTCTCGGATTTCCCCGTTTCTGTCGGTGGGACGATCCGTTTTCAATTTCTTGCCCCATTAATGACATCAGTCTACTAAGCCTTGCGGCAGTGGCCCTGTTCTCCGATCAAAATGTTGACGAGCATGAATACTCCTTTAAGCTGAATCGGAAATAATTCCTTCCCGCAAAATAGTGTAACCACAAAATTCAAGACTGCCAAAGGATGAATGTTGTCCACGCACTAATCAATACATACCGCTAGCGCTTTCTCTGTGATGTGGTCACTGCTAGCCATCCTCCGGGAATACACGGAAAACTGAAACGGTTAGGTTTTTTTTTATACACCTTCTCTAGCCAGTGATTGGTAATCATTTCAATCTCCCACAGTCCTTCTCAGGTTCGCACGTCGTTTTAATTCCCAAGTCCTAAGTTATAATCATGATCAATCAGTACTCTCTGTTCAGGTTTGTCAGCTATAATGCTTGCAAAACGCCGCTAATATTTCGTTTAAAGTCATGGGACATTCCAAAAGAATCAACAAGCTTCATGGCGAAATTGCATATCTAAACGGATGTTTTTTTTTGTAGTTCCCTTGATTATTGTAATAGCCAGCCTACGAACGTTGTTCCCGTTTCTTCATAGTCCTTTGATAACACTCTGCTAATCAGCACTTTGAACTTTGTTCACCATTCTCTTCGTAGTCGTTTGATACGTTGTATTGCCATCGTTACGAGCGTTGTTGTCCGATCCAGCATGATGTTCAAATGATGAAAAAAAATCCAAGAACTTGTTTATCGACAGAGCTGCTAATCCTTTCCACACGAATAAGTTTCATGATCCTTTTTGTAGACAATCCCGCGTAAAGATTCGATCAATGTCACTAACTTGGTCTGGAACGCGTTTGTTTCATTTTCTTCCCGCATCACAATAAATATCTGAGTAAACGTCCCGTATTGGTATTGCTCGGCTAAGTGATCACCACATCCGTTGAACACTTGGGTAAATTTTCTCAGCTCCGGATGCACATCTTTTGTACATGCTCCCCGAGCACCTTGTAAGAAAGGTCTTGTGTGACGACCACGTTCATACATTGTCGTACATAGGTATACCCAATCTATTCGGGTATTAGCAAGCTGCCACCCATAGTGAATAATGCACAAGGTTCAGAACACCTGTATTTTAGGGGTAAAAAGGTAAGGCATCACGTTGATCTGTGCACTCACGTGCTCAATCCCCTGTGCGTTAGCGTGCGTTAGCATCCTCATGTCTTGTCTGATCACGCCAGTCATGGATACAACGGGACTTTTAAGAACGCGAGACGCCGCACGGAATACATGCAAGTGGAAGGAATTATCAACCAGTGTAGAGATTATGTAGACGGATGTATTATGTGGGAAAATTTAGTACACAGAGATGTCGCCATCGATTACGCTGGGCGATCTATTTGTGTTTTGAGTATGTCTGCGTCCCCATCGAAACATGGACAGATATTTGGCGCCACGTTTAGGAGACATGTCCCTGAAAAATCCCCTGATACAGTACAACACTTTACCAGTTTATACGTTATTGAACGCACTCAAAAACGCTATCGGGATTTCCTTCCGAGCTAAAGAAACTCACGGCACCGTCCGCCAGTGGTATGGCGCGCATGTTTTTGGGATGCAGGCAGGATGTTGGGAAACGTACACGTGATGCGTTTCCCGGGGAGCGAGCTCGACACATTAATACAGCACATTACCTCCCCAGATCATGACTTACACCTGTATCTAGAAGAACCTGCATATGAAGCCGGACAATTGCTAACAAAATAAAATATTACCATGCACAGCCCCCTTTTCTTAGGGCTACTTTTAAACACAAAATTATGAGTGACATCACACAATACTAAGTGCTACTGAACATAGTCGTTAGGCAATTGGGCACCATGCCAGCTGGCACTGAGCAGCACTCGGAAACAACATTAACCTCAATTGGCAAACCCAATGCCAGCTGGCAGCTGAGCCAGCACTGGGAAAAACCCTAATTGGCACATGCCAGCTGGCAATGAGCTCAGCACTGGGTTTATAAAAGCACGAGCCCCCTCACTCTCACTTCACATCGACTTCAGACCCTGACCAGAAGAACATGGCTCAGAAAAACAGCTAGAATTCTGGACAGAGCTAGAAGAAAGTGAAACTAACATGGTACGAAAAAGACGGAATGCAACCAAGATTTCTTGAGCGAAGAACGCATAGACAGGAGGTACGGAGGAGCTTACATGGCAACAGCCAGCTGAAAAGGCCCAAGACTGAGGAGTATTTACCTAACTCAGAATCCTACAGACCCCCTGGCTCTTGGGATTTTTTTTCCGCCGGATCACAAGATGTCTTCGGGGATCTTGGAACTGGGCCTCATAGCCAACCTCAGAATGAGCCCTTCCGCCATAACAAAGGAACGATTTTGCGATCATCTACCACGACACTAGACGGGGTTGTTAACCGCATTAATGTGCCTGAGTAATGAGATTGGAATCATACCACAGTCCTGCTGAAAAACGCTGGAAAGAACTGACGGGACAAAAATCTCTAGGAAGGACTACACTCATGTCACGATTACGCTCTTAACCGTGCTACACTTGCCGGGGAACAGGGACATTGGCTCACCGGATTGCACCCCAGAAAGCAGATTATCCGCAACCAGAGGAAAGATTATCCGCAGACCAGTAAGAAATCTGCCGACTAACCAGCAGCACGAAAACCAAACAAAGGGAATCTCTTGCTACACAGTGCGGGAAATTAGGACACTGGTATCCGTGATTCTGTCCTGAAGAAACAAGCGGAGGATCGAATGAATGATGGGCCCGTGAACCTGGCTCAAAACCCCCTGTGAAGAGAGAGACAAACCGTTAGAGATGTGGAAATCCCCCCGCACCTACTGCAACCGCCTAAAAAGAAGAGAAACTGAGCCGAATAGTAAAAAACTTGAACTGTTTTTTATAAGCTGTTTCAAAAACTGTTTTACATCCGTAAAACGACGAACTAGTATTTTATGCTGTTTAAAAACTGTTTTTACATTGTGCATTGTTCCTTTACTTAAACATGTAAACTTAAAACCTGGTGGTTACGTCCCTTAATTATGCAGAGGAATACCACAGGAAACGCACTGAATTTTTTACTGGATTTTAAAAAATGCGATAACACAGTGCTACCATTAACCGCTCATACATGCTCTCCAAGTCCGAATTTTCCGAAAATAGCTTTTTCCACGAACTAAAAGCGAAAGTAGATCCACGGCGATAGCCCAACTTATAAACCGAACCCTCTAAATCCAAGCCGTGCTATAACGGACCGGGGCTAGGCACCCCTTGCTGGCCGGGTCCTAGATATTGAACCAGCCATCGACCCCGAAAACGCTTGAACCAATCAGAAGCCGCCATTGCTTGACCTCATTTGCATAAAAAGTGCACTCAGTTTTGAACCAGCCATGGAGGGGCGTTACTACTAACATTAC
>CAJDSM010040456.1:8639-25070 GCA_903981925.1 Ostrea lurida
GAGAGAGATCAGTGGACATTGGGCTAAAGGTCATGTCACTTCATTGGGTCTATGGTATAAACAATTCTACTGTTCAAAATCTACAGCGGAAGTCAGAAGTTATGCCCGGACAAAAATATGTCGGATGGAATGCATGCTGGCCGGACAACCCTTATTAACATAATATGGGTGTATAAAAAGATTTTTTTCATTTGTGTTTTTTGGATTTGTTTGTAATCAAAAATTGATCTAAACACTACAAAACTCTTCAACTTAAACAAATACAATATAGGTGTTCTAGATTCTAGACACATTATAGAGAGTAAACTGTTTGGAAACTTGTGTTAATTTTGTTTATTCGATATACATACGAGGACTAATGACCAATGACAACAAACAATATGTTCATGTTTATTGGTTGTTTTAGTGCTTTTATATAATGCATCTGTTTGTAGATAGACCACTGATAGGTATCGGGTACGTTGGGATTCTGCTGTTATGTATTCAATATAATATATTGTACGGCTCACGAAAGGTGGAACACTTGTGATTCGTGGGGCAAACACACGGTTTCTTTTTCACTTATGTGCAAATTCTGTAAGTCGAACACTAGACAGCTAGTACATGTACTGGGGTATATTGGACAAGAAAATAATGAAACTTTGTGTTTGAATATCAACAGGTTGCAACAAATATAGTGTAAATCTTGTGTTTTTGTTGTTTAGTGCACGATTAAAAGGAGACCGTCTACAAAGATAGCCAACATTAATTTTAAGACTTATAATGACTAGCCTGTCGGAAATTCCCTGAAGTTTCAGAATGTTATTTAAGAAAGTTAAATAACTTGGAAACTAAGGGGTGGGAGGATTGATCTATCAATGCACCTGATGCATCGTGAATACTCATCTATAATAATGGTATACAGATTGATACAAAAGTTATAATACCCAACATAGTAATTTTCTCGAAGAACACGAACATCCATAAGTTGGTACTTTTAGTCCGCTTAGAAATTGAATGTTGAAAACAAAAAAGAAAAAGAGGTTAGCTGTCTTGCATTCTTAAGAGGAGTAAACGCAATATATAACATCATCAAGAAGAATTTTGTGGGAGTTTTGGAGCTTCATGAGATAAACAAATAAATTTGTAATCTTTTTTCTAGTTTTAGATATGCAATAATTACGATATATGTATCGTGTGGTCAAACATTTGTGATACGTATGCAATTCAACTAGAAAATGGTAATCGTTCACCCCTAATTAGATAAATCTGCAGTACTTCAATGAATCCATATTACATACATTTGAGGAGACAGACGTTTAACAGTTTACAAGGTGTAGCCTCCAATAAAATGTATGGCAAGGATCATCAGAGCTGCATGTATTCACGTTGACATATATTGATATTATAAAACATAACTATTTTAATGTCAAGGTTAGAGTGTGTTCCTGATATTGGGAATAAAAATAACTCCTGTTTTATTCAAAAACATATGAAATTTTGGCAAATTTATTCAGATTTCAATGCTGATATAGCCAAGTAGCGCAAGGCTGAAAAACTCGATTGTCCATGAAACTTTTTTTAAATATGCCTTGTTTAGCAATCTGATTAAACCATGATCCTTGATCTGCTTCAGTAATATATCATGGTCATTTTCTGTATAGTGACATAATATTACCATCTGAAGTGGATCAAGATCTTATTCAATGAATCAGATTGAGCCCTAATATAATGTTGCACTAATTTTAAAAATGCCGGTGCTTGAACTAAACACATTATAGGTTTATGATTTGGCAAAGGGCTACCTGCTCCTTCTAAGTATATATAAAACGATTTTAAATGTTAATAAATACATAAATACTAAATATAAACTTAGTTGACTGTTTGACCCACCCTGGAGTCTGAATCTCTACCTGAGGATCATGAAATTAAAATTTGGTAAAGGCCTTCTGGCTTTGTACATGACTATATATGTACATGTAATTTTGATTTTTCCTTCTTTTTTAAATGAATGTCAGTTGTAAGAGAAGATTTTTGAAAATTGTTAATTTTTTAGCAGTTTTTACACAGCCCCTAGGCCCAACGGGAAATGCAAGAGTCTTGAATTTAATTTGTAGTTCCCTTGTGGTTCATACCCAATTTGAAAAGATTATGCAAAAAGTTAAAAAAAAATGTTTTTAATTTGTAAACTCGTGATTGACCAATGGACACGAGGCCTAAGGTGGACTAAAGGTGAACCGAAAAAATCTTTTCCAACATTTTCAAATGTTATATGACGTTCACATCATGAATTATTTAACCATTAAAACTCTCCTGATCTGAAGCTACACAAATATCTTGCTACCATAACATAAAGGTAAAGATCCAATCGTTAGATGTCCAATAGCATGTCCCAAAAGGATTTATAACCACATATAATAAGACATCTGATTTGAATATTCATGTACATGTTAGCTGGAATTCATTTTTATCCAGTTTTTTGCCAACATCATGGCTTACTATACACAACAGTACGACAATCTCGCCATTTGAATTCATAATGTAATGTCACTAAATGTGACTATATACACATGTTTAAAAAGTTCAATAAATGATTTAGTAACAAGTGTAAATCATTTGCCAAATTATACATTTTGAAAATTTAAGTTTACTTAATATTGATTGCACGCAGCAACAAATTCGGAGAGAAATTAATAACCTCAAAATCTTATTTCCAGTTTGAATGAAATCAAAGCCATAGAACTGCTATTATTGATTTGCCTACTATCGCTATTTGCTCACCTGAGGTCTTATTCCATTGTTCGTGTCATAATAATCATTTGAATTTACTGTAGATTTCCCATTAACAGTACTTATATTGCAGGCCAATTAAATATTCCCCCCATCTGCCATTCAATAGAATGTATTTTAAAAATTACTAATTTTGTAGAAAATTACATCTACCACCAGCACAAGCATAATGATTTCAAATTTCTCATAAACGGTGATTTTGGGCAAAATTTAGTACTCAAAGTAAATAATAATGAAATCTTATGTAACAACATACAACGCAATAATACAATTCCTAATAAATATGCACATATTTAAAATGTTGAAAATTATTTAATGTATTTCATTTGATATGGTCCTATGCTTTAATCTTTCCCAGGACGCAACTTGGCACTACTGTAAGACTGTTTGGCAAATCAGGACACAAGTGTTACAGCAGCGATATTTCTGATGTCAACTCCGTACGGTGGTCGTTAACAATTTTATCTGGCATGGTCATCAAAATGGGGAACAAAGCTACCTAAAGAAATGTTGTTTTCAGGATCAGTAGAATTACTAGTGGAACGGAGCTAAAAAGGACCAATCCTGCACAAATTCCTACACAGCGATAGTTATGTATAGAATCGGTGAAGGAGGGAGCAGAGCGTAATCACACATCCTTGTATTTATTTACCGTAAAATTGAAAATCATTTTAGGCATTTTCAAAATTCAATAATACGGTACACGCCTTGAGTTTCATTTTAATAATGATAGCATAAGTAGCCCTGTAAATCTGGTATCTAAATATGGCAGACTGTAATAAAGGTTTAACTAATAAGCCACTTCACAGCTGTCCATTAAATGTGACAGTATCCACATTTTTAAAAAACTTTTCTGTTGCTGTAGAAATTCTAATGTCGATTAAAGGAGAAGCTTGTTTTTCTTAATCGTTTCCGCAAAGGAAGAATTGTTCTAATTTGAATTTAATGACATAAAGACAAGGCCAAAAAAATTATGAGGTCCATCAATCACAAACATTCACGATGAAACTACATACCAAACAATTTAAGAACAGCTTACTTTTTCTTTTTTTTTCTTTTTTCTTGATGATCTTTTTTGTCCTTGTTCTTGTTTTTTCCTCGATGTCGATGGGGGCCCTGGTCCATTAGGGGGTCCTGCCCCTTTACTCCCTCATAACTCTGTTTCATCATCAGCCATGAAAGTGCTGATGCACCAGTATCTGTGGCAGCAAAATTTTCAAATGTAATCTTCATCAATGATTTTTTGTAACTTTCAATACATTATACAACTGTTATGTAGAATGTGTCTTCTAAATTTTCCCCGCATACATCTAAAATGTTTTGTACCATCAAACTATAAACGAAAGTATACTGTTCTGATATTTTCTATCAATCATTCAATGAAAAGTTAAATTTATCGTAGTAATTGTTTAACTTAACATGATTTAATGTGCATTCATCTGATTAGATTAACACACCAGTGGCAAAAAGAACATCATGTATTTATAACTAAAGTTTTTAAAGATTTCAAAAACAATATCTTTAATGATAAACTCTGACTACAACGTTTGTTTTACCTTAGAATGATGGCCTGTCATCATAATAGACAAATTTGCTTGTTTCAATTTCTTTATCATGTATATAGCAATTGTAGCAAACTTACATCCTGATAGCAACAATGGCATCTAAGACATAATGTTGAAATCTTTAGCTGCAGAACTGTAGCTACCTCTGAAAAAAAAAATTGGGGACACTCACAGATCAGAGATCTCTGATCTGTCCAAATATTTTTTCAGAGAGGCTACAGTTCTTGAGCAGCTATGTTGAATCCATTGTATTTCTTTCTACATATATTTACATACAAAAAAGTTAGGTCCTTGACAAGACAATTTAACAGCTATTACATGTACATAAACATTTGGTTACTGATTGAAAAGTTGTTACTTATGAAAATATTTCAGTAATTACATGTAAATCTAATACAAGTAATAATATATTGTATAATCTTATTAGTCAAATCATGATGGAAGCTGAATTAGCTTTTTACAAGTATTTTTAATTATAAGATGGGTTTCATTGAAATGATCTTTTATTTTTAAATGAATTTGAATGTATACCAACATAGAAAACGGCCGAAGGAAGGTTGAAACATGAGGTACATTAGAAAGGATGGAGTTTTATGGAAAGGCTAAAGAATGAGCACACCAAGGGGATAGAACAAAACCTCAGAGTCTCACAGTTCTTACACTTACCATTTAGTTAACACTTGACAAGTGGGAGGATTTAGCTAAAAAGTAAACAAATATAAAATATTTGTAAGATCCTAAAATGACACAGCACTTTATTTGCAGTTGAATTACTTATCATTTAATATTTTATTCAAATGAATTACCTAGCGCCGAATTCTTCACTGGTTTTTAAATCAATGGGAGGTTGATTTTCGATCACGTACCTGAACAACAATTATAAGTCTAATGAGCATTATTTTTTTGTTGTAAATTAAGTAATTAAATGATATAGAATAATAAATCTTTCATATTTTTGCTTGGGTGATATGCAGGTTATCACTCGAGATTTTAGTGCGTGTAAAACTCCACAAATGCTTTGATGCAGTTTACCATCAAAATTCAGTGATACTGCAAACACCTAGAAATAATATAATATGTAATGTATTCATTTTCTTATGTACCATAATATGTGGCATTTTACTCATACATATCCTATTTTATAGCATCACGCAGTCCTTAAGATGTTTATCATAGAGTTCCATTCAAATTCTATTACTTTTACTATCTACGAGAATAACGACTGCAGTGACTGAGAGTTATAAAGATGTCAGAACTATAAATATCTTACCGTCGTCCTCTGGTGTCGTCTTCATCTCGACCCGATGGGTGGCTTGCTGAATAAGGATTGGTGAGTCCCCATCCATCAGATCTCAGTCAGCCCCCTCACCCCATTGGCCTCATACCCTGAGTCCTCCCCCTCAACTCTTCGCCCTCCGAACTCATCACGCTCTGTGCTGCTCCTCTTTCATCGCTTGTGCTCGGAATTGGTCCATCGTCATGGGGAAGGGCCTCTGGGTCAAGACATAGTTATCAAGCTTCCATCCCTAACCTGGTGATGTAATAGTAATAGCAAAACACTAAAAACAAGGAATGGGAAAGGAAAACAGGTCAAATAACTAAATAGTATATCTTAATATTCATTTAGCCCCCTCTCTTTGTCCCGATTAATAACAGTCAAACCTCCATTAATCTCGAACGTCAGTGGAACTGAGAAAAACAGGTTGGCAAAAATAGCGGTCAATACTAGTATTGACCGGGCGGTGGTCAATACTGGTTAAAACCGGTCATACGGTCAATAGTGGTCAAATATGGTCGATTGTGGTCAATTGAAGATTTTAATGGTCAATTAATTTCTACATTATTGGTTATTTTAAAATGTTAACGAGTCATTATGTTGATAAATACTGTAGATTTCTAAAAACAATGCACTACAGACACTTGCATGCAAATGAGATTAAATATGCATAAGGATTTTATTCAATTGGGGAAAATATGCTCAACTGTAAAAATTATAATAAACTATTTAACTTTTGTCCTAGCAAAGAGCAGGGGTGTCAAGTCCCTATTTATTTCTATATTTGTCCCATACAAAGTCAATTATTGAAGAGTATCTTCAGGTACCCTAAATGATCACATTGGTGTGTCAGTTGTGGGTGATGTTTTCATAAAATACACATACAATTGCCATCCTGGACCTTGGGTATGTTAATTAACACTTGTCCCTTATACTGACCAAGTAATAATCTTTGCTCCATTTTAAGCACTGTCTTTTGGCAACATGTTTATATCACCCAGTTTATATTTATTTACTAGATCACAGTGCCTACAGCTGATCTAGCTGTTATTTTGTCCAGGTACATAGCAGAAATTATTTTGTCTCTCATTGTCAAACTATATCTACTGTACCCTCTACATGTACATGGTAATAGTACTGAAGATATGTTGACACATAAGTAGGTCCCAATTAGCCAATATATTTAATAATCTTAACATGCATGAATTGTCTCTGAAAGTGCTACCTATCAAGTATTGCATTGAACAGTTGCCCATTAATTAAAAGTTATAATAGGGGATATCAGCTAGAAATGAGAGCTTTGAAAAAGGTCATGAAGTTTCATACTGGGGTGTAATTAAATGATTATTATCATTAATTGATCAAATAATACATCCTTTGTAAATAAGGCTTGATTTTTGAAAAAGGACTATAAATCTATTATTTTTGCATGAAATGTTTATTTAAAATTGGGAAAAGAACACTTTTAATTTCAATTTACCAGTATTTGACGCACATTGACCATTTGGGAGTTATTGACCAGGGCGGTTATAAACCGGTTAAAACGCGTGGTTAAAACCGGGGGCGGTTTTTAAAACCGCCCAACTGGAGAAAAATGTTTGAGATATTCCCGAGGATTCGAGAATATTGAGGGGCAAAATAGCTTAAAGGATTAGTGGTTTGGCGACTTCCAAATCATTCGACAGATAACCATGATATTCGAGAATAATCAGTGTTCGAGAATACTGAGGTTGACTTAGAATGCACATTACATTGCACTGTATTTTCCCCCCACTAAGAAGACATAAACTACCGGTACACTCGATATCAATTCATAAATGGCTGTCCTTTTTTTAAAACCATCGTCAGTGATACCCACGGGTTGCTTCTATTCGATTCTCTCCTTCATCAGCCGTGGAATCATCCTATTCAAACAGCTTGTTTCTCAATTAATACGCATATGAGCTTTTTTAACCTATAAATTATTCTTATCTTGATGATTGGTTGGGCTGGTTTAGGGCTCTCGCGAGCAAAATTTTGTTCGGGAAATAATTAATGTCAATCATTGGTTACTCCCGGTCGATACGCACAAGGCAAGAAATAGCATCAAGACAACCGCACAACTTGAGAGTTTGAGTATAGCTTGCGAAGATGTTGAAATATCAACAAACTTTGCTATCCCTCTGCGGATTTAATTACCTAACTGGTTAGGCTTTAGTAAAGGCTTAGTTCATATCAATTGGCTAATAAATTGTACATCTATATAAATTGGTGTTTGAAGTCCAGCCAGGTAATTTTATTTTTTCCCCGATTATACTTTTACTTAAAAACATGCATTTTTGACGCAAATGAAGTAAATTTGAACGTATAACTATTTCAATTTCAAAATATTGGTACAATTATATCCTCCACTTTTTACATCCACATCAAAATTTGAATTTCTTTTTCTCGCTAAACTACATTGCAAGCTTTGTGTTTCATCTAACATATAAAACTCTGAGTATATAATACTTGTCCCTGCTCTCCACCAATAGTATACAAGGACAATAGCTAGATGATAGAACATCAGCATTGAGTAATATGGATGAACCAGCTTTTTGGCGGTTCTCTCTATAATCTAGTATGTACAAACATTATAAATTATAGGCAATAAACTGTCGAATTTTAAAAGTATTAAACAATTCCTATTGAGAAAATGTAACACAAGCTGTAAAGGGACTATAGTCTATGACATCATTTACATATAAATATATAAAAAATGAAGATAAATTAGCATAATGCGCTCACTCGACATTTTTCAGTTTGTATGCTATAACTGTTTTCCATGCCATTCTCAAAAACGAGAACTCACACAAAAAATACTGATTCAATGCAGTCAAATAATTGTGCAAATATTCATGAAAAAATCATTAAATATGAAATACAATCAGATAAGACCCAAAGGGCTAATACTAAACATGTATGTCTATACAAGCTAGTATGTCTGCTTGAATCTATTCAGATCTTTCATTTAAGATCTTTAAGAGCAACTGGTATATATATATTTGTGTACAATATTCCATTACATGTGCAATATTTGACTGTTTTTGACAGTTTAATGATGTGGGAGTAAATATGAAAGCTTCAAGAAATATTTTCAGGGGGATTGAGCAGTATACATAATACGTACTTAGTACTCAATAAACAGGTAAAAACAACCAATTATGCAACATTCAGTTGAAAAAAAAAATCCATCAATATACCTTTTATCTTTACCGACATAATATTTTGGATGTGTAACATGATATATATCTTGGTTTCATAAAGATCTCAAAGGCATCCAAAAATACACTTTTCAAAAAGTTTTAGACCAATTTCATGTGCATGCAATCAGATGTTTATCGGGATTCCATTAGAAGTAACAGAATGATTGATTTTAACCTGAGGACTAGTAATTAGCATACACACTGAAAAACAGAATATGGTATCAGTAGAGCCAATTATTAGCGTCAGGCAGAAAAAAAAATCAATGATAAAATACAGATTTAAAGAATATATATCTTTCACAGGGTACGTGATTTCCCCTGACTGAATATGAATACCCTCGTTTCCACAGAAATTATGGTGAGGCATATATTCTTCAGCTAAAACCTTTCTATAAGTATATATATTTATGATGCCATTATTTTACTTAAATTTTCCAACTAAAACTTTTTTCATAAAATAAATTTTTATGATATCATACGGGTATTTTATATAACTTATATTTTTCCAACTTAAACTTTTGCTTAATACATATAAAAATATATTTTTATGATACCAGTATTTTACTTATATTTTCCAAGTAACTGTTTTTTATAAGAACATATAAAATTTACCATATGACATTGCCGTTCCTACCTGTGCTAGCATTTCTTATTAGCATAAATCACCAATCCTTGTGTGGAATCTCTCAAAATGCCACGTAAAACACAAGTTTTCTTCTCAACAAGAACATCAAGTTTAAATCACCACGTACACATCTAATTGTTCTTACAACACAACACTAGTATGTGTATAAGTTGATTTCACATATATCTGACAAGAAACTAGCTCCCAGGAGAAAAAAAAATCAATTTTCGTGATTCAATAGACATTTTCATAATTCATATAGTTATTAACAGCTGCATGAGAGAAGTGGACACCAGCGACGCTAATCTCGTAAATTCCATCACATTCATTATGAAAACATTCCTATGATATTTCTAGAATAACTGCGCAGGTTTTTTAAGTGTCCAAGTTTGTCCACAAAGAAGCCAACCAAAATAAACGACACCCAAATTCCTATTGTCCTTTCCTGCCCCGAGTTCCAATAACTAGCCGACAATGACAACATATTTTATGAATTGAATTCATGCCAAAGGCAAATAATCTGGCTGCCAGTTAAAAATATTTGCTCTCTTTTTCTTTAATATATAATTTGAAATTGAAAAAATCTTATCAATGGCAATATTTTGGTGTGATGTATTGACATTACATTTGTAGGTAGTACACTAAAAACTTGATTCTGCTAAACATACAATTATAGATTTAAATTCATTTGTCGAAAACTTGTAATGGCTACAGTTCAGTATGCATTTAACATGGATTGGCACCAAATCAAGCTCAGTAGAACAAGGCTCTATGGAGTGGGACTTTTATACCCTAGTCCGGAGGTAGTGATATTTAAATCACAATCAATCATTGCTTTGGAACTAAATTGTTTGGTTACAAAGACAAATCAATGACTCTGTATAGCTTAACACGGGTAAATCATTTCAGATACTTTGAATTAAAGTGCAACATCATGGTCACTTATTATATGCAGTCCCATAAAACAGTGTGTGTGTGTGTGTGTAAAATATCAGTTTTACACTCTCAAAAACTATGATGATTAGCTCGATCAATTTCACTGGTGATTATATATAACATATTAAGACTTTTGGCACTAAGTACTACCCTATTTACATATATATATATGTGATTTAATTTTATGTATATAAAAGATATCAAAATTTTATTGGTCCATTTAACTCTTAATCATCACTCTCTAAACTGTACATTGTATACACTGACTTAATGTTACGTTTGTGCCTTTTGACATCCTAAAATCAATGTCACAAAGTGTCTGGCACCTTTTGCTACATCATATGGCAAATCTGCATCATTTCAAATAAATTTTTTTAAAAGTGTAACACGCAGGGGATGAAGGGTTTAAGGTTGAGTGTGTGTATATTAACGTAGGTCGCTGGGAGTGTGTGTGTCTGTGTTGGAACACTCCTTCTAAAAGTAAATCAAGCAATATATTAACGTAGGTCACTGGTTTGCTTATACATCTTCCTTTTTCGGTATGCAAATCCTAGTGACTATGAATTTTTATAATTTGTCTTTATGGAATTGTCCTTGTGTTGTTGACTGAAAATAAAGTATGTAATAAATCATATAATAAAATATTATAAATATGGAAAACAACAGGCTTGCGATTAGTCACATCTCAATATATATGGCTAATTTTTACATAGTTATAAATCTAGACTTCAAAATGCTTTCTAAAGTCACTTCACTAGGTATTGATGTCAATATAAATACCAAATGAAACTTGTTTTTGTTGTTAATATTGGAAGCATTGTAGGAAAATGTGCAAAAGTAATATTCAATCTATGATTAAAAATATTCAGGTGATCTGACGTATCCCAAACAATGACAACAAAATCTCACTTCATTGTTTGAGTCATATCTCTTTCTCTCAAAAAAAGAAAAAAGGACCAAAAAAAAAAAAACCCCCCAAAAAAACTAGATGTGCGTGGCAACACGAATGCCCGCCCCCCGTTGACAGTCTAATTAAGGAAATATGTAAGGTGAAGATTAAAGTTTTTAAAATGCAGTAACTTGGCACTCTCATATATCAAATTGAGTTGAATGTGTGCAACCGTGCAGAGATATAATGAACGAAACGAAACCATTTCTGATTTTTCAAGTTAAGAGAGGCTAACTCTGTCACAAAATCATTGACCATGACCAACTTCCAACTTGAGCTGCATTATTCCTGTGATATATCCATATACCAAATTTGAGTTGAATGTGGCAACCATTGCCAGAATAATGAATGAAAACGGAAAATTTCTGACTTTTTCTAGTTCAAGAGGAGCTAACTCGATCAAAAATCATCGCACCATGATCAACTTCGAACATGACCTGCATATTCCTTTGACATATCCATTACACCAAATTTGAGTAAATGTGTTGCAATCGATTTGGCCAAGAAATGAACGAAACGAACAATTTCTGATTTTTCTAAGTTCAAGAGGCTAACTCTGTCAAAAATCATCGGACCATGACCAACTTCGAAACTGACCCTGCATATTCAGTGACGTATCCATATACCAAATTTGAGTTAATGTGTTGAACCATGCAGAGATAATGAACGGAAACCAAATGATGATGGAAGGACGGAATGACAAACAGGCAGTAACACTATATGCTGTAATGCACCCGGCCATTTATGGGCGAGCATAAAAAAAGAACAGTGCCAGGCCAGTGCAGCATAATACACCAGTAGTTTCCTACTAAGTGATATTAGGACCTAATGACAATGAAAACCCCTTTGATAGAATAGAATTATTTCTAATTCAGGGCCCCAACAGGGCAAAAGGAGCATAACATACATATGGTGGTAATCAATAAATAGACCAAGTTGTAAAATCCTGAAGCATAGTTTGGTCTGTATCCTGCATACAAGATCCAGACAGACAGATGACACCATACCATAATGTGCCTATAATTCTCTTTAGAGAAGTGGACAGGCATAGCCTTTAATCACCCACTTCTCTTCGCAAACCTAGTCCACCTGAATAGTGATGCAGGGGTCCCGGGTTTGATTCCCGGTCCAGCCACCTATTTTCTCATTTTCTCCCTTCCTAGCTATTACAAATTGGTGGCCAGTGTGAATAACCCCTGGAATTGCAGGTGAAAGTCCTGCCAGGGGGTTGAACCTGGGTCACAAGTTGTCTTCGGGGACGAGGAGGAGGGAGGAATGTAGTAGTTACGGCTATACAGACCGTGGATATCGGCCTGGATAGCTCAGTGGTTAGAGTACCTGAATAGTGATGCAGGGGTCCCGGGTTCAATTCCTGGTCCAGCCACCTATTTTCTCATTCTCTCCCTTCCTATTACACAAGTAAAGTCACACCTACTGAATTAAGATTAAGTATCTATGGTCTATCCTTAGATAGATCTATGTATGCGTCTTTTAGACCTAAAGTACTAAAAGGACAATGATACAGCTAGATTTTCCCCCTGACTATCGCCCGAATGTGCATTGACGATTGTACATGCGTACATGTTTAGAATATTCTCTATAGAGAAGTTGACATGCAGGCACTTCTCCTCACAAACCTTCATGTTTTCATTCTGGAAAACATGTAAATGTCGGAACCGGTTTACACTTCGACCGATTTTCAACTCGAATATGCTGGATTTATGTAACAGACAAGTTATTCCAACAATTTTAACATCTAAATGTATGCATCTGTCACAATGAAATCAACACTTACATACTGTTACCGTAGTATACTCCCTATAGTCGGTTTTTTGGGAGTAAAATTTTGGTCCAAAAGTCTATAATCCGACTTATAGCGATCATAGAAAAGTTCAGTATTTTTCCAGCGGCAAAATGTAGCAATTTTCCAAACAACGACGAGATTATTACGATCATCGTCCAGACACAATATAGTCTGGACACAGAAATTCATTAAATTTGCACGTAAAATTCAAGAATTAGCTTATTTGATTATTTTATTCTAATTTAACTTGTATATTATTTTTTATTCAAATATTCACAACGCCGAGACTACGTAATTTGTTCAACAACTCTACTTACGGGAACTAACTCGATCTTATAGGTCAGTAAAAGTTAATGTGAACCCCGACTGAATATTGAAATATGCTGGCCAAAAAAGATAATTAATAGATTTAATATTGCTATCACTTACGTATATTTGCAAAAGATTATCAGTCGTGCTATAATTAAAACTCAATTGTCCAATGTGCAGTTTTCCCTAGGCGCGTGCCACTAAGTAAACCAGGCAGGTAACGGTAATTAGGAGACAATATTGTAGTAGACGAGTTGGGGATCAAGAGACAATGGTATGAGCTAACACCGCACACAGATATGGCTTGGACTTGAGCACCTCATAATTATCCTTCTCATAAAAAATGTGATACCTTGGTTTCAGTTCAATAACAAGACAAGGGGTGTAACTCTTACAAAGCAAACAGCTTTACGAAGTTTGTTGAAAAGAAGAGGTTAAAATATCGTTTATATAAACAACGGGGGCAAAATCAGTGAAATTTTGATTTGAAATTGTTATCCGATTCCTGGCAAAAAGCTGTACGACTTAAGCGGGTCAATGGAAAATCCTCCAAGATGATCTCAAGAACAACACATACGACCGACTTATAGGCGAGTATAACGGTAATCATTTTCGACATGTTCTTGCCCGGGTTTGAATTGGATGTTAATGTTTGTGAGAGAAGTGGATGTAGGCTTATGCTGTCCACTCTCTAAGAGGAAATAAGTTAGAACAACTATGCAATTGCTAGAAACCAGTTCATGGACAAAAGCTCGTTATTTCATTTAATTTTAATATTTTAATAAGCTTTATTTTGAAAGTCGGACTAAATATAACATTAACATTAGCTATAAACTAGCTAGATGGAAACGTTCTATCTCGTTAAAATGACAGATATCCTCCGGACCCGGTTTAACGATAGAATTCCACCCCTATACTCGTCTGTAGCAAAACGGAAATTTGTAAATACGGTCGGCATGAGGCTAAAATGAGGATAAAAAGTGTTTATAACCTGCAACTGAATTAAACCCTGTTTTTGTGATATTGCACTTAAATAAAGATTTCAAATATAAATAAGAAGAAAAAAAAGAAATAAATAAAAAAAAAAAAAATAATAGATATAAACCTTGCATAAATAATTATAAAACTGTTTTTGAATTTTGAATGTAGAATGAAAGATAATAATAAAATATAAAAATATATGTACATGCTGACTGATCTCCCACACTCGGCAAAATTCGTCAAATTTGAAGTGGATGAATTATATATCAAAAAACATCTGCGGACCAATTTTTGTTTTGATTGGTTCTTCATTAAAGATCTATTCAAATACAGAAAGTGTTACTAATAATTACGACCCATTTTTATTGCTCATTTATCTAATAGCTGTGACATTCATTCGGATGTGGATCCACTCAGTTTGCTACATTCGAGTATGGGAAGGATTTCCTAACTGGATGAGGGGACCGAGTCACACGTTAGAATATTCTCACTATATGAGCTATTTAACCGACCTTTCAGATTTGGCGTGAGGGGTCATTCGGGGAGAACCAGAGTGCCGGATCGGAAACCCACGTGTCCGAGTGGCGCGACACCAACCCTCTCACATACTACCCATGCCTATCACAGAGGATCGAACTTGGGTCGCAGCGGTGTCAGAGAAGCAAGTGCTTTTAAAACCACTATGCTACCCGGACACCCGTCATGCTCCCTACCACTTTGCTATTAGGAGAGCTTCCTTTTTTTTTATATATTTGACTATTCGTAACGTCTCGTAAACTACACTTCTACAGGTCAGCAGGTGACCGTGACGGCGCGACTTAAACTAGGACAGAGGAAAGTTGGAAGAATATGTATATATGGAATTAACAGAAACTATTGGAAATTGCACTATAAAACCACTGTGATGTGGACTAAAAGCACACACAGTTCTTCTCCCTTATGCAAATCTCATCCTTCCTTACCTAACGGCCTTTTAGATGTCATTTTCACTCTGCATCGGGACATTCCATCATCCATATTGTTTAAACATGGCGAACTTGCAAAGCCCTTTCACAACTAGAGCGAAGGCACCTTGTTTACAAGTAATGAACTAACTAGAATAGATATAGCTGCAAATGTTGGTGTTGTCTAAATGCACAAAATCATTTAAATTCCTGAATTCTTGAAGAAAATGATAATTTTAATGGAACGGCGTAGTAATATTGGTTGATAAGTCACTACAAAAGCATACAATTTGATTGGTTGGATTTCCCCAGTAACGACTTACCCCTTCCGCATGTTCAATTCGTACTCTATTTAGTCGTATTCACGCACTGTGAATATTAAGTTATTAACAGACATTGTCTTATTTTTTTTTCTTCATTAAATGTTGATTTGTTTCCGGGATTGTTGGTAAAATAGTAATGAGAACGGGACCAGGTCGCCTTCGTAACCGGACAAGTCAAGCATAAACTCTTGAAGATCCCATATATTATACATATTTATATATATAGGCCTATAACAAAGTAATCAAGATTGTCAATACCGTAAAAATAAGATGATTTTCGTTAGAATATACTAATATACAATTTGTATAAATAACTAAGTATATTATTTATATATATCTATTGATTGATTAAGGCCGGAATGTTCAAGCATACACTCTCTAATTAATTTGGTGCAGTTTACGCTTTATAATCCGCGAAGCGCATTATTTGAAGGTGTGCGTGCATAATTTGAAAAACCTGAATATCGTAAGTCGAACACCCTTCTTTTTCGTAAGCACATTTCTTCCGATTGTTTCTAAGTACTATATATTGGAATTGGTACTTTACTGATTGTGTTGTCCGATAGAGCTCGAAAACTATTTTTTGTAAACACGTAAAATATACTTGTACAGGCGGACGAACGCCGGACAAAATGTGATCAGAAAAGCCAACTAAAGTTTAAACCAAAAACACTTCTAATATGTATACAGCAAAGAGAAGTAACTCCTGAAAAACAGTCTGGAAGA
>CAJDSM010040467.1:4912-17744 GCA_903981925.1 Ostrea lurida
ACCCTTACATAATATATAAATGAATACTGCATGACGAGAGTTATAGATGGAAAACGTCAGTCTCGTAGAAAACCAATTTTTGCCAGGCCGAAGCGTCCAGCTGAGGTCACCAATAGCTTTCTCTTCTTCAGATTGCATTAACTATAGTTAATACACCATGGAGATAGTCAGGAATTTAGCAAAATCTAACTGCAACTGTTTGGATCTAACATTAAGACTAAATTTGTTTACGTGGAAGTAAAATAGGAGAAGTCTAACCGATGTGACGCAAGCGATAAATACGTCGATGCATAACATATACGTAACAACACATGAACAATTGCAAAATGACTGTGAATCAGTAGCTGCTAAATAACCCTCAAGAAAATGCTGCAGAATCGGATGAAACACTAAGTCTTTGGATTTGATTTATTGCGATCACTAATTGTGTCATTAAGAACTGCCATAAGCCAATACCAATTGAGTTGACCGGCTCCATCTTGATGTTGCAACACTAGAAATGAGGTGAGTGAAAATCCGTGGTAGCCTAGCATAAATTTGCTATCATCAACAGTTTTATTACGGAAATAATCATTCCGCTTTCCGATCAAGCACTGATCAGACTCGTTGATTATCCTTCTCGACACACCTTGGGATTCGCGGTTTTATCAATTAATTGGGTGACGAGTGACAACTAGACATATCACGAAGGACACGAAAGTCTGTCCAACATGGTTTGTAACATAACCTTGTCGTAGCTAGACAGGCGATTTAGTCCCCATATCTTTCGCGGAACTTGGGATTACTGCATTTGCCTTGATGCAATGAATAGGTGGTTACATGGGATAAAAAATATACGGTAAATAACCAATTCTTTATGCCCTCTGAGATGCGCATATTGGGACTACACAAACTTCATAGTGTACTCCTTACAGGAATCCTCAAAAAACCGAGAATGTCCGACCATGGATAACTCATACTAAAACAATCTTGACGTCCATTAATACGAATAAATCAACCTAGGTACTCATTCATATACCACGAGAGTGTCAATAATATCATTTCACGTTTCATAAAGTTTGAGGTTAGTACTCCATTTTTACGTGTCATCAAAGTTTCTTCAGATGTTAGGGTCATCACGTTTGAACTGGGATTGAAACGGCTCATGAGTTTATAACCTCCAGCCTAATTGCCAAAACTGCAAACGGTAATTGCATAGAACCCAGGTTAACGTATGCGAGATTTCGTAGATTTAAGCAGTAATTTCTGATTTGGACTGATTTCACTAGATTATACATGGCAGAAGTAACAAATATGAACGATATCATAGGTACCAAAAAACACATACAAATCGGTGTAAGGGCAACAGCCGGACGCTTCGACGCACAAAGGGCTAAGGAGTAGGTGCTAGGAGGTAGTAAGCAATTCTTGCTGACCGGTCACACCCGCCGTCGAGCCTTAGTTCGAAATAAAAGTAAACGGGATACCACGTAGTCAAATCTTTGAGTAGGGTTCATAGAATCTTGCACAAGTCAATCAAAAGGGTCTATGAAATTGACAAATCAAGTTCACGCATGATGATAGTGATACTACTTTGTACATCGCAAAGCAAGATTATGAACATTTCCTTTTTTTCCGGTTTTGCTTGAAGAAACACTGTTTATTGTGTAAAAAGTCTTGATTTGGAATTGTCGTGAGGAATGGCCATGTAAAGTATTAACAAATCATATGTTGACTGCTGTTGATATGGAAAGGTTCTAGGATTTCAAATTTACTACGTTGTTCGAGTTGTTATATTTTAGAATCAACATTATGCGAGTTGACATACGCACTCTCTGACAGTATAGGTTTCGCCAAATACGGCTCTAAATAACCGCTGTTTCTCACAGCAGATGCATGATAATATTTGATGATTCAAATCACGTTACAAGAGTAAGCCGGCTTGGTAGGAACCTACAACTAATCAAAGACCCAATGAAAATTTATATAATTGTTAAATAATTTAAGACCGATTAGTGTTGGTCACGAAATATTTTTGCTTGAACTTAAAAAAGATGTTTGGAACGCCAAACCCACTGTACAAGCTAACTTGTTAATTTAACGTTAAATAGGCCTAATCTTCATAAGCCGCTTCCGGTTTCAACACGTCTGTAATTTAGATCAGGGCTAGTTATTCATAAAGATATTACATATGGAAAGCTGGAAGGCAAGCCATTGCATGGTAAAGTTGATTAGTAATTGTAGATGAAATATCCAATTTATATGAAAGAAAATTACTTATTCAATCTACGTTATTCCAGATGTGAAAGCACTCAATCAAAAAGTAATGTTGTGGGAACCATTCATTAGTTGGACTATGAGTCTCTATAACTTGACGCGTTTTAGCACTATGAGGGTTTATCAGGATATTTTACACACACCTCGAATCAACATTTGACCTATGGAACCCCGAAACTGCGTGTAAAACAAAAAACAAAAGTAAAAACAAAAAAAATTAACGTGTTGGTATTTATCTTATAAAACTACATCGTATGAACATACCAAAGTTTTCATCAATCACAGACCTTGATGTGCCAATCTTGCCTGACTTTTACGTGGAATAGTATTGTAAAAAGAAAATTCATTGCCAACCAGTTAAGCAATGATTTTATTTTGTGTCTCATAACCGGTAACGATGTGTGCATTTACAAAATGTATAACGCGCGTTACGAAAATTGTTTTGCACGTACCTTTGCAATTATGAGACTACATCTTTAAAAAAAAAATCGGTGTCTTATACAGTATTTCATTTATAAAAATTGTAAGTAAACATTTTTAAATCTCCATTTAAAAATTCCCCGGCCTATCTTTTAGGTAAGTAAGCGTTTAACATAACAGCTCGAAAGGAACTGTATTTGTGAATGTCATGTAAAAGAAAAGGCAAAGGGCAATAACGTATACCAGTGACTTCAAGTCTCATACAGGTCCTAACTAGAATAACAACAATGCAGTTGGGCAATCAGAGACCCCTTGGCAACACCAGAGGTGGGATCAGGTGCCTAGAGAGAGTTGCATCCCCTGATTGACCGGTCACACCCGCCGTGAAGCCCATAAGTCTTGATCAGGTAAACCGGAACAGTCCCCGTAGTCAATCAGTGTGTGAACAATGACTAACAATTGCTATGAAACAACACTCAGACGCGTATTTAGATACTCAAACTGAATTAGGTCCATAGTTTGGTAAACTAACATTGTTATAACGCCCATAGAATTTCACGGAAAACTCAACTGCCTTTAAACGTTGACTGTCTGAAAATCCACCTGAACACAACTTGATCTGTCAAGTAGCTTGCTGATTCTAAGTATAACTGCATCATACGCAGAACAAGGCTCTTGCGTATCGAATAAGATTGAGGAGTACATTATCACACCAAATTGGGTCAGGTGCTGATGGAATATTGCTACCATAAATATGGGAGTTGACGATGGAGAAGCTGAAAATACGTGCCGCCTTTGTCATAAAGTTAGTAGGTTACTAAGAGTTTGCCGTTAATGTTCAATGTCTCCATAACAATAGTGGTGCCAAATGTGAAATTGAAAATTTGATATTCTAAACCTTGAATAGGATTAGTCTAAACTAATAGAAACTCATCAAATTATTAACAACGTTGTACTATATGAACAGTAATATTTTAAGTATGATCATATTCAATCAATTTAAACGTGTAGGCTATAATTTTCAGAAAGTGGCAGCGGGTCTTTCCAGGTTGTTATTGAAGAACTGCAATTCTTAATAAAGAGAAAACAAAATTCGATGGACAATTCCCACATTTGATCGTCTTGCTTTGAGACCTATTTAGTTGGAATGATTTGATAACACAACATTAGAGAGTAAATCACCTCAACTTCATCTATGGATTTATTTCCGAATATGCAGGTAACACACATTTTCCTGTGGTCTGAAGATGACTCATTGGCAAAAACAACGAATAAGTTTTGTCATTCATAACCACCTCAAAAAATGCTCTGTCCCAAGATCATGTGTACTGCGCAATAAAATGAAATCAGGAAGTATAGGCGTTCTACACTATCTATTACTTACAGACACTCTTAAATAGTGGTTGATACTAATTTTAGGAAGGGAGGTATTCAGTTTAGACTCCTCCCTGTTCTTTATATATAAGATCAAAGCAAGTTAAACGAGTATACGTAAATGAGTAGAAATAAAGTGAGAATTGTAGCAATGGGTATGCCTGATTATTTATTCTCTTTCTCAATCTTCGCATCAGTATTTCGAGAAGCAAATAAATGAATTGGCAGAATCTCAGTGGTCATTCGTGCGAGTAGGTCTTTGCGGCGCATGACGGACTTAACAGTGGCAAGATACAGCTGCAAGTCCCAAAGTACAGCATGAGATCAGAAGAGAGACCGTGATGAGGCCATGCGAGGCGCGTAGTTGCCGGATAGTGTATAAAGTATGTTTTCTATTATTCTCGGTTATGTAGTAGCGCAAGTGGTTGTGGCTAGTAGTGTGGTGGTGGTGGGTGGTAGTGGTGGTAGTTGTCGTATGTGGTTGCCTTTTCTTTCTGCAATAAATCGACAGTATGTTATTAGCGTAATTTTCGTGATATTACCCTATGGTGTTTGTAAAATGTGTTGAGGATTTTGGTTGAATATTGAATACTATAAGTATTTTTCACATTGTGTATTCATCTATTTGAAATTTGGTATATGTTGGAATCGTACATGCACATGGTTTAACATATCATGGCTGTTGATGAGCTGAATTTTGTCGATGTTTATTAGTAGTCTACGTTAGTAAAATATAGATAATTATATCAAAGTATGAAGTGAAAGCATTGGTTTGTCAATAAGAGTAATATTTTTCATTTTAAGAAATGAAAAGTCAAGAGAAAACGCACGATGATCAAATCTTGTAAGTCCCAATAGAATACAAATAAGAGTTGGGCAATCCACGGACCCCTGAAATGATCTAAAGGTGGAAGGGGGCCCTAGGAAGAGTAAATTCTCCTGTAGTGATGAAGGCATGATTGCACATCAAATATGGGAAGTTTGCTGGTTTTGAAAACTGAAATCGGCCGGTTTTTCATAACGTTCAGTCGTATGTTTCGCCCATTAAATTCTATCAAAAAACAATACAAGTCGAAGCGACATGGAAGACTTTGTGGTGTAGTTTTTTATACGATTTCGCTGATATTGTGACTGATTTGATTATTTGTTGTCTTTTCATCCATTGAGAATATTTCACTCATATTGAGACGTCACTATTGCCGGTGGCAGCTGCAAATTTACGTACCTATGCTAGCACTCACCATGGCTTTTAAGCAGTGAGGGCTCTTTTCTGCGTGCCACACATGCTTCGACACGGGACCTCGTCTTTAAGGGCATATCGATGACCCGTGATCCATCCAAATGCCGACTATTGGCGAGAGCATAACTATCTATTTTACGTCTTAGGTTTGATGGGCCTGATGCCGAGCACGGGGCCTCGAGTCACGGCACGCAACCCTGCCCAATCAACGAGGCAGGATTCCTTTAGTTGCTCAAACGAGTATATATTGTTTTTTGTATTCTATTTAGGATTTACCAAAATTGATCAATTGTTCGTTATCTTTGCCTTTACATGGTAGCACGTTTCTTTTGATTTGTCTAATACCAGGGATTTGTTACTATTTTTATTATATTTTATCCATTCTGCATTGGCTCTCAAGTTCTTTTTTATATTATTCCATCGTCTGGCAATAATCTGTCGCCTTTATTATAATGGAGATTACTGTTTACTGTCGCCACTTTGAATGACCAAGGTTCTTGATTTGGACCTTTAAAATAATGGTTTAGATCCTCATTTTTCAAACTACATATCATCAATAATGAATGTCAATGGACTATAACAGCTGAAAAGAAACGAACGATACACGTAGGTGGATTAAGTATAGAGAGCATCAGTTGGAAAGACTGGAAAAGCTAGGTGCAACGTCAATTAAAAATACGCTGGGATATACACGACTGAACTTTATATTAATGACGAGATATTGCTATATATTACTCCGGTATGGCATCTCTTTTTTTTTAGCTACAGATACTCACAGAACGGCGGCAAAGATATCGGAAGGATACTATCCGTATCCCGCGGTGGCTTAAGACCCATAATAAATATCCATAATAAAATATATAAATTCTGGTGTTGAAGAATCCAAGTATGAACTAGGTTTGGCGAATAAATAACGTAATAAACCTCTAAAAGAAAAAAAACAGATTTAAGTTTATGTGCGAACTAAAAAGGACACGTCCTTTTCTTTTCTACTACCTTGTAACATTTTTGAATAAATTTTCCTTCAAATGGATGTAAACATGAGTCTGTCAATAAGGGGGCACATTCAGTGCCCATAGAAATACCAACAGTTATATGGTGGATAGGTTTAATTTAAAATTTACTAAATCACTTTTAAAATTTGATTTACAAAGGATTACAATTAGGATTGATTTCTTTACACCGTATATGAAAATATGTTTTCATCATAAATTAATTTTGTGAGAATTTAATAAAGGGACACACATCACATTAACTACAATTATATCCTCCCTCCTCAGAATTTGCGATTACCTTTTTACTAAAATACAATATAATAATGGACATTTTACAAGCCAACAATTACATTTGTCCGGACGACTGACAAGGTAGATACAATGAATTAAATTAGAATCTTTGAGCAATATGTACTGCAATAATTTACAGTCCAAACTTGTATAGACACACACTGATGACATTGATAACAAACATGACTTGTACATACAAATTACGACTGTAATTTGCATGGTAGACTTATCTGCCTTCATTCATCGCAAATTGGTTAAAAAAACTACCAAACAAACGTTTATCCGGTTTATATATTGGTAACATCCGTATTTACTGACAACGTACATTAACTACAAAAACGACCACCTGTAGATAGAGTCTTTCCACTTCAAAGTTCAAAGTCGATCCTTCTCCATGAACTGTTTGCCTTTGGTTGTTTATGTTCATCTCATTCCTATAGAGTCCTTATCTCTGTCCACGAGTTCTTCCGTAGAGATGTTTTTGTCCAGATGTCAGGTTTCTTGCCCAGCGTTGGTCGAGGGTGGAAGGATTTTGGTCCATAACTTTCCTCAAAGTTTGTACATGATGGTCACAGTCGAAAGCAGCTTGAAGAGGGAATTCGATCCATCGACTAGAAAGAAATGGAAGATGTAGCTTTAAAGCCAAAGTTTTAAGCAAGGGACCATGGGTAGACCTTACACAAAAAATAATGTCAGAAGGCGGATCTAACTTTATAGTCACACCTTGTGTCTCTGTAGATTCAAGTCCGGAGACTTAACAAAATTGATCACTTTTTATTAATTTTACCCTTATATCAAGTGTATCAAATAAGTATCACTTCGTTTCATTTACATTCCAGGATGGATACCACTGCTTGTGGTTGTTCTGTCCGTCCCCAAGGATATCATCTTGCTATATGTCTCGATTTGATATAATTCTACATATAACATTACAAAACTTTGGGAATATTCACTTTTGTCGGAGGTCCGTGTTGCCCTACACTCGATTTTGTATATGTTTTTTGGATTATGATTACGTTTGACACAATGTTACCTTCGCCTTTTTGTATGATTCCCCTTAATGCAAAGTTTTTCTCTAGTGACTATTAGCTTTGAGATGTAGACTTGTTTAAGGATTTACTATAAAACCATTATTCTTAATTGTCTTTGGCTCTCCAAAATAGCTTCAAGCGTTGCTGATTTTTTTTTATTCCGAAATGTCTCAAATACGGTGCACCAAGTTAGTATCACATATTTTCATAAGTAGTCAGGAACAATCAAAATACTGAATTTTATCTCTTTCAGGAAAAAGAAGCTTGATATCAAGTTTGGTATCTGTCAATGTGTTTAACGATGTTGAGCAGAAATTGTCTTATATGTTCAGTTTCAAACTTGACCTTTGACTCAGAAATAGAACAAAAAAGTTGTATTTACATACCCGGAAACAAAAGAGTGCATTCATCTGAATTAAATCTGCGACGGTCCTGTTGTATAGTGGTGAGTAGAGAAGGTATGTCTTTGGGTGGAAATATTCTGTCAAAATAACTTTGGAGTGCATCTCGCCCAATCGTTGTAAGTTTGTCAAAAGTCTTGAAATTGAGTTTCTGTAACTCCGGCTCGGACAGCGTGGTGAACTCATCTTCGTCCGTGACATCATCCAAATCTGAAACCAAATAATTATCAACACTTTGAAATATATGTGTTCACTCTATACGTCAGTTAAAGTTGAAATCACAATCATTAGAATGCTATTTGTTAACACAATATTTATTTAATTGCTATATTGACTAAAGATCTTACCTGTTACCTCGGCTAGGACTTCCTATTAAAACATAAATTGGCGAAGTAAACAATTTGTTAAACGTAAACATAGTCCTAAAAACAAATATACAAAATCGAGTGTAGGCTAACACGGACCTCCGACAAAAGCGAAGACAGGACCAAGTAACATGAATGAGTAAACATCCTCTGCTGACCGATCACACCCGCCGTGAGCCTGTTGTCGAAAAAAGGTAAATGGGGTAACACGTCGTCAAATCTTACGGCGGGTGTGACCGGTCAGCAGAGGATGCTTACTCCTCCATGGCACCTGATCCTACCTTCGCTTTTGTCGGAGGTCCGTGTTGCCCTACACTGGATTTTGTATATGCTTTTTGGATTATGATTACGTTTGACACAATGTTAACTTCGCCTTTTTGTATGAAAATGATAGTCTAACATATGACTTAGTGATAATTTGTAATCGCAAAGAAGGTCATTTTAGTGACCGTAGAAATTGCTAAATGATGACGTTAAACGAGATTCGTTACAATTTTTAGTTAGTAGTTGGTCTCTATTTAAAAAGTTCTCATACGCATAACATGCTCTTGTGTATTGAATCAACTGGGAGACATAAAAACCATAAACAGTTGATAGTGGTGCATTACTACATAGAAAAGGAAAGTTGACGATTGCAAAGTCAAAGTCATCAAGCTTATCATAAAATGTAGTTGTCAGTCTGCCATTAGAATCAATATTAGTTAATATATCCAAATATGAAGCAGATCTGTCAAATTCTGTGGTGTCCTTTATTTCGAGTTTGTCAGGATTAATTATGAAAATTATGTTTGTTGATTGATAAGACATCATCTATATATATATCCATATGTGAGGTTGAAGGACACGGTAAAGGAAAAGTAACATTATAATCTAAATTGATGTGCATGGATATTGTAGTCATTGTCATCCAAATGACATACTTGTGAAATAAGGTATGATTTAAGTGATAGTACCTGTTTCCAATAGCCTAAAAGAGCGGATTCACTCAGGATATGATGATTAATCATTTCATGTTTTGGACAAATCATGTTTCCTTTCCCATAAATTTCTCTCTCGTCAATAAAACAGTCATCGTGTTCTCGAAACACTTCCTGCATTGAACATTGATATCCTACATTGTATATTACTCTCTTGTGAAAGTTTCTTGTGAGGCCATTCAGTAATCTTTCAATGTTGTCTCGGATTTCTAGTGTGACGTCTTTGGCGATAAAAACTTTGCTGGACTTACGAAATACCTGAAGCTGAATTGAATATCGATTCACAGCCAGTACAACATCATGTCGCTGTATAGCAGGAAAACAAGCGACATTTTTGTAGAGGCAAGGTCCCATGTCTTCCAATCATTTTCCAATTCACCCATTGGTTTCGTCATACAGGCAACAATAAGACGGAAATAAAAGAAATATGGCAGAAAAGCAAATCGAAAGATCAATACGGAATTGTTTTACTTTGGAGAGATGATAAAAAGTTTTTCTTCCTTGCTTCCAAAGGTCTATCTTGTTCATACTGGGAATGTAATGTTGGTCCTCACCAACTACGATGAGACCAAGCCGCTGCATATATTGCAGCAATTCTTTATTTCCAACCCAGTGACCAATTTCAAAGTTCCGACTATTCCAAATATGGTTCAAAAGCCTGTCTAGGATGTGACCACTTTTGTAAAAGGAAAGCCAATCACGGTTGCTATCAACAATATCTCTGACATGGTTTGTGATCAGTTATTATGTTCTTAAAGCATCAAACAAACCACTGAATGTCAATTGATGACTGTTTCGGCTAGAGAACTCTCGTCAAAGTGTAGTAGCACGCCTATATCATGGTAGAACTTTAGGATATCCTTCACTTGTGTGTTATATTTCTCTTTTGTTTTCCCCAAAACACCGTGTAACTCTTAACATTTCTGTAACCGATACCATTCTGTGTCTTTGACCTTTGAGTTCTCTGAGTACAATTTCAGACAACGCCCAGTCTGTAGGTATGGTTTCCTTCCACCTATCTTCTTTAGCAATTGAAACCATGCACTTCTCTAGTTCAGAAAGCGTGTCCTGAAAAAATGAACAGTCTGACCTAAAACCCAGAACAAAGCAACGTTTTCTATCTAGGTGTGTCTTCAGGTGTTTGTCGAATTGAAGATAATCCAAAATGCTGTTGTATAACGTGTTGGAGTCCTGTAATGTAAATATCAGAAGTTGAGAGGAAATCTTACGAAACATATATCATCTCAAGCTATGTATAAGAAGTTGAAATCCTATGAAGAAACATGGATCATTGAAAACAATAGATGTGCATATAAAAACTGATACATTCTCAGTGCACTATTTTACAATTAATCTGACAAGATACCGTTTGTTGGTGAAGTTTTACCTATGTACATCTACTTTTTTCAGTTCTTCGATTATAATCGTAAGGTTCCGTTGTCTTTTCGTATATCGTCATATAGAAATTTGACAAGCATGTAGATTTGATATTTCTTGACACTTTTAAAAGATGTTGTAAGATGTAAAGACTACAAATGGAAATGTGTAGATATGACTGGGTATGACTTTGAAAACAAAGATACATTTTTATGAAGAGGAACGAAAAGTAAGAAATCAAGCAATTACACAAACGAAAAGTACAACGCTGAGGTATATATTTTTGAGAAGCACAGCGTACCCCCACCCTCATCGGAATTACACTTAAACGTAGCTGAAGTTAATATGGATACATATTTAGAGTAACAAGTTTACATGCTTGGATTTTTTAACACGATTGCCCTCCATTTTTTTCGCACAGCTACGCATGACTATTTACTGGCTCAATAATATTCCCTCCAATTAGTGCAAGCATGTTACACATCAACAACTGAATCCTATCCAGTTGAAAAAAATGTTGTGTCAGTTCAAATTTTAAAAGCGTTTGGTAAGGACAATATTTTGTGGCGGAAGGATTGGTTCATCAAAAGGTTTTAAATCTTGATGATTTTACAGTTTCAATTTCATTCAACGTACCCTCTATTTTTACACCCCAATACACATAATTCAGATTTAAAATATAAGATAAAAGTAGGTGAGATATTGAATTAGCTTAAATATTGTAATCAATTTGATTGATGTAATTTTCCAGAGAGAACACCGATTCTTTAAGAGGTCAAGTAACTCAAAATATGTGTAAAATTCAGTATTTTGATCATAACCTCTTACGTTTTCAGTTCCATTTTACATTTGAAGAGGATTTGAAAATTACATGAAATCGTTTAAATGGAAATTACTCCAAATATGTTTTTAAACTCTGAAATTCTTTATTATTAGATTTTCCGTATAAGAAGTGCAGAAAAGTCATTAGGTATCTTATTACAAGTATTAAATCATCTCCTTCTATCTGTGGGACGTAAAATAGTAAATAATCAATCAATCAATATATCTGTTTTGTAAAAAGGCATATTATATATGCATTTTATGCAATGATTGATTTGTGCTGTATAGTTTTTGTTAAAACCAGCAGACAAGTAAAGTATAAATGAATCATTCGTGAGTAAATTTAAATACAATAACGTCATCTTTAACTGTCCATTTTTTACAAGAGTGGGCTACTCTGTCATCAAATTTAAAACTGCTTTATTCAATTTTATAGCAAGTAGGCCAAGAAATCAATATTATAAACATTTCCTGTGTGTACATTCTGAACAACTATGTTATTTTCATGAATTTATATACAGTATTGTATTCAGCCAATGCATTATAGTTTCCTATACCTTTAAAGGAAATAATAACATACCTGTCCTTTGGTTTGATCTAGATGAGTTCCAACAATGATCACAGGGGCGTCATTGTCACAGTAGGTATGCACCGACTTCAACCAAAATAGCATGTATTCTGTAGAGATAAGAAATAGAAATGGTTAACGAGGCATTTCCTATCAGCATCAAAATTGGATGAACACGTCATTGCATGATTATTACTGCATCATATCTAAATATGTTGACAATGTCATGCTTCACCATGTAACATAACCATTCTTTTTGACAAATCACATGCATTCTGTACGAAGTGCTAACAGTATCCCAATAATGGAAGAAGTTCTATGCTTTAGCGACTGTTGGTTGTATTTTATATCACATTGAGAAATTTACAACATAGTTCAATAACATTGTCCGATATATTACACTAGAGGAATTGGAGACATCGTATGCTGGGCATCATCAATATTCAAAGAGACCTAACACTTGACGTTCATTGAGAATAACATCTATATAAATAACGTGACAATACCCAATGTGAAATCTGCTTTGTATTGTATGTTGTTTGTACTTTAGTCTTAGCGCTAGCTTGTTTCTTATTTTTATTACATTTATTTAAACAATAAAATTATATGCTTTATTGTTTCATCGGACGATGACGATAGCTAGCATTACATAAATAATNGTGTTGTATGGGCCTACATGTACACCACCGTGCTTACGCGTGATTGTGCCTGCTGC
>CAJDSM010040468.1:12206-25026 GCA_903981925.1 Ostrea lurida
TGGTCAAACAGAGGCGGACGTGCAGAGTGACCGTGATCTAAAATGTCTGCACAATACGATGCTAACATAATACATTTTATGCAACCTTGCTCTTCAGCCTGAGAATTTTTTTCTTCAAAACGTAATCCTCTTTGAACTCCTGTGTAAAACTTTTTTGCGCATGCCTGTTGTTATCTCACTTTTACCAGAGTCAGGATTCGAATGGTACATTATATAGCTGGAAAAGCAGTTACATGTATATAATATTTTTCGTCTTACTAGTGTTCATTAGAATTTTCTACCTTTAAAAAAGAATTTACATAAATCCCTTTTGCCTAAGAATTAAAACACATTGACTTGGCTAATCTTGAGAATTTGAGAAGAAATTTAACCCAAAATAAAAAAAGAAAAGAAAAAAGGTTAAAGGCAAACAACAGACGGACAAAATACCTCAACTGATTTAAGCCTCCTGCGTTTATAAGCTGAAAACGAGACCATACTCATACTGCTATTCAAATATAGAATTCTAATGAAAAAATGAAATACCTTACAGAAATTACACCTTATTCGGCATCATCTCCCATAACCACCTGCGCGCCATGACTCTATATTCATACAGTCACTTCGTCCTTGGTTGCTAAATTCTGATAAAGTTCGCTTTGAACAAGGAGGTCACGTTTACAATCGCATCCATTTTGCTGAATTTTTTAGTCGATAAATTAATCGAAGATGCTATCATAATGATAAATGTTCATCCTATTACGTAAGGTCCACATTTTGTTTGGAATGACAAACACAACAGCCGTTATTAACTATTTGTTAAAACCCAACTCTCATTAACATCTCGCGCGTTTTTGTGCCTTCATCCTTGATATGTAGTGAAGCCTGGCGTTTGTGTGTCATTCTTAAATTATTTTTCTGAAGTGTATACTGGACTTGATAAACCGGTGCGTGGCGTTCCGATAAACCTGTGTGGGTGTTCGAAAGATTGACACACCTACCTAGAGTAACCATGACTTACATAACAAACACAAAAGCAACGTAACCCAAGATCTAGACGATCACATTTTGGAATTTCATTGACGATTTTCTTCAATTAATTCGTACCTTAAACCACGCCTTTTATGAGTGAAAATTAACCAACATTTGAATACCCGGTGTTTGTCGAAAAGCATGACCTCCTCATAGTTTTTAGCATCAGTGCCAAAACGTACCTGTCCCAATGTTTACATAAACTCTTGACCATAAGTGTTGAAAAAAAAATGTTTTCAAATGTTGTGTCAAAAAGATAAGACAAGTTCATAACTTGGATGACAAATGCATTCTCAACTAAAGCTCATAATACTGGTCGAAATTTCAAATAAATTCTTTTTCATGTGCACATGGATACTGAAAACCCTCATAGGGTCCAAACACTAAACTGGTGAAGGTATTCCACGTAAGGCGGGTATCGCATAAGAAATACTTTAATTAAAAAAATTTACTTACCTGTTCAGAATTTTTAAACTTTAATTAAACTCCACGTTCAATGAAGTATAAGTGGAACTATTGTAAAGCACAATCCATTCTCTTTATAGGTCATGACCCACCATGGCAAAAAAATCTGTTTTTACCAAATCGATCATATGAAAGCATTCTCCAAAATTCAATGGCTAGGGTTGTTTAATCAACAAAAACCCTGCACAAATCAAACAAATTTCATTATTACGCCAGCGGTCGATCGGATCACAATTATTTACTTACAAGACTGGTCGTTAAAATATGGGTAATTTAAAATGAAATTTTGGAGAACCGCTAGCACCTTTACAAAAGCGAGTCCCTCGATATCGTGAAGGGACTAAAATGATGGATAGAAAATGAAAAATGTTCTTTATGTCAATAAAAGGTTTAAAGTAGGCCAATAAAGCGCTCTCTCACAAGCGACTTGAATGCGTAGGTGTGACATCGCCGTCTCCACGTGCACTTTTAAAAAATAAGGAGGGAAAATTCTTCCCTAAGCGTCTGCAACGTGTTCAGACAGTGCTCTCAGACTGACACGTGGTCCAGGGAAGCCCGCTATGTTCAGTAACATAGAAACATCCCTACATTAATATTCAGAGATCATAACATAAACTGGTATTAACTTAGATGTATTTTCTTATATTTATAAACACCAATGCCTTTGTATAGTATACTGGTTAGTTTGTTCTAAATTCCTATAATTAATGTATAACATATTGTCAATAGAAACGTAGGAAGATTCTAATTTCAACAAAGCAAATATGATATATAGCTAAACATGAACCACAAGCACATGTTATTAGTAACCTCTCTCTCTCTCTCTCTCTTATCACTATATATACTTACATAACTCCCTCCATCTTTTTAAGCACGTGATCTGTCCGCAATGTATCCTGGGTAAATACCGCCAAATTCCTGCAGCAGCATGAAAGTGGAGCATGCAAGGTACTAGCATTTCAAAATTGTCTACATGTTTTACAAAAGAAATCACTTTTACGGAGAACCTTTCAAAGTCTTCATCTATAGATTGAAATCTTAAACCAACAAAGACAGCGCCCCAGTGAAAAGTGAGGACACTGAACACATATTTTGTATAATCTCAACGTTGTGACGTCATAGTTTCATTTATCATTTATTAAAAGTTACAATAGATTTAAATGATTGAGGTCTGTGTGCGTTAAATGGTGCAGCCGACTTAGCAACCCTGCAGTTACGCTAGAATGTGATTGTGGTCAACGCACTTTCATGAACGAACTTCGTGCGTTAGCGGATTTGGGTTATTTAAAAAAATAAGAATTTAAATTTTTTTATCGCGTCAGCTCAGACACCCACATCTATAAACTTGTTAAGCACTTTGTCCTCGAGCTCTCTTAGTGAATTTGTAAACGTTATAAAACAGTTCACAGATAGTTAAGACACAACAGTCGTTGTTCCATTTTGTTGATTCCTACTCCATGTATGGAAAGTAATGTAATGTACGAACTGATTTTTACGACGAACGATCTCAATAAAGTTTGAGGACCTCATTCATGTCATTGATGCCCATCTTTCGTTTAGGATTAAATTAAAACAATGATACAAAATGTAATTACATGAAATAATTGTATATACATACAAAACCAATGGGTGCCCATGGTACAAGTTGCATATCTTGTTTCCAATTTTGCATGACTTGATTAATCCATTTGCAAAATTTATATTACTTGGATCACATGCATTTACGAAGAAAAAATTATTGCTCGTCCTTTAGTTTGTATCAGTGACATATCTCCATATCACTATAAACTTTTTGTTCAAATATTTAACTGAAAATAGAAATAAAATCAGCTGAAAGGGAAGGAAGTCTATATGAATAGTTGTACGTGCATGGAATGGAGACGAGAGGGAACGCACAGTATGTGGCTTATTAGAGAAAAGGTTGGTCTATCTAGTCATATCTACTGTTCAATAACTCATCTGTCCCCTTCACAATGTTGCCCTTTCATAAGTTCCCTTTTCATAAGTAAGGTGATGGATTGAACGGGCGCATGCGTGACATAGAGATTTCTTTGATTTCCAAAGTAACCTATGACACATGAAGCACAACTTTTTAAATTTATCTGGTATTTAACTTCCAAATACCAATCTAACTATGTAAGCCCATTACAGTATGCTGTATGTGTTGTAGAGCTTTTGTTTCAAAGTGCGCAATACTTAATTNTATGCTTTTGTTTCAAAGTGCGCAATACTTAATTAGATAACATAGCTTAGAGGTTAACTGCTTTCTAAACGTACTACTTCAGGATTTATGTTTCCCAACAAATTCTTTTTATAGATCGTATTTTCCATCAAACCCATCTTTGTTTTGTTTTTGCCTCAGAAACCATTATACGTATACGAAATGTACACATGTCGTTACAGCATTATAAAGCCGTACCATTACCTCCATATCAGACATTGACCTACTTTTTGAAGTGCTTAAAAGGCGGTCAATTAGCTTGTCCGATTATTTTGTGATATCAAATATCAATAACATGAAATGGCAAGAAGAATGTATCCAAACGACTTTTAAAAATGTTTTCTGTACTTCATGAAAGATTTAGTTTGATAACTAGAGGAAAGGAAGCGTAAGAAAATGCCCAATTTAACTCACTTGAATCGAACGCCGAAGTGGACTTTTCTGATCAATCGTTGTCCGTTGTCTATCTACCTTGCTCAAAAAAGCATACATGTTCATCCTTCTTTCAAGAATCACTGCGTAAAAATCTTGCAAACTTGACATGAAGCATTGTTCGGTGAAATATTAAAGTAAGTCCAAATGAAAGGTCGTGCCTCTTCTACGTGGAGATATATTGAAAACTATCATGTTAATAAACGTTTCTCTAGAAACACTGGATTAGGAAAGCCAACAAATCCAGGGAAGTTGTCCAGAAGTTATTTTGTAAGGGAAGCCCCTTGTCCATAATTACGTGCTAAGGGAGAAACATAATCTACATGTATATTTAGTGTTCGTCAGGGAAAAATCTAGTCCATATTGCAGTTCTCAGGGAAAGACCTATTCCATAGTTTAGTTTTCAGGGAAAATCTTAGTCCATAGTGTAGTTGTCAGAGAAAGACATAGTTTATTGCGTAAAGATCAGGGACGGACCTTGTCGATATTGTAGTTGTCAGGGAAAGACCTAGTCCATATTGTGGTTGTTTGGGAAATACCTAGTCCATATTGTGGTTGTCTGGGAAATACCTATGCCCATATTGTGGGTTTGTCTGGGAATACTAGCCCATATTGTCAAGACTATTGTGGTTGTACAGCGGAAAGACCTAGTCCATATTAGTAGTTTGTCAGGGAAAGAACTACTCATATTGTAGCTGTAGATGCAAGACGCCAATTGGTGAGATAAGACCTAGTTTGCATTGAGATCAGGAAAGAATTGTCCACAGAATTTTGTCTGGAACGACCTTATCTATTATTGTGTTAATTAGGAAGGGTCTATTGTATTACGTGCAGAAAGATTAGTCATATTGTAGTATGTCCAGGAAAATTAGTCCATATGTATGTAAGGAAAGTTCTAGTCCATATTGTATTGTCATGGAAAACAAGTCTCTATTGTGGTAAAGTCAGAGAGGACTTGTCGATATTGTGTTTTCAGGGAAAGACATAGCCAATAACTTGGTGGTTGTCAGGGAAAGACTAAATGTAGTTTATTGTGTAAAGATCAGAGAAGACCTTGTTGATATTTTTGTTGTCAGGGGAAGACATAGTCCATCTGTAGTTGTCTGGAAAGACCTAGTTATTAGTAGTTGTCAGAGAAGGACCTTGTCCATATTGAGTGTCAAGGAAAGACTAAGCCCACCTTGTGGTTGTCAGGGAAAGACCTAACGCCCACATTGTTGGTTGTCAGGGACAAACACCTAGCCCATATTGTAGTTTGTCAGAGAAATACATAGTACATATGTAATTGTCAGAGAAGAACCTAGTTTATTGTGTAAGATCAGAGAAGGACCTGTCGATTTGTGTTGTTGTCAGGGAACGACCTATGCCCCATATTGTGGTTGTCGGGAATAGACTAGCCCATATTGTAGTTGTCTGGGGAAAACCTAGCTTCACATTGTGTTGTCAGGGTAATAATTTCCTCGTGAATTGTGGTTGTCGGGGAAAGACCCATAGTTCATTGTGATTTGTCAGGGAAAGACATATAGTCCATATTGTGGTTGTCTTGGGAAAATGACCTAGCCCAAATTGTGGTTTGTCAGGAAAAGACTAGCTCATATTGTAGTTATCAGGGAAAGACCTACTTCGCATTGTAATGGAAGGGAAGAGATCTTGTCATAAATTTTTGTCAGGATAACGACCTTTATCCATTATTGAGTAGTTGTAATTTCAGAGAAAGACATAGTCCATATTGTAGTTGTCAGTAGAAGGCCTAGTTTATGTGTTAAGAGATCAGGGAAGACCTTGGTCATATGTTGTTTCGCCACGGGATAACAGACAACATATAGTCTCAGCATATCGTTGGTTATGTATCAGGAGAAGAAGCTTAAGTCCATGTATTAGGGCTATTGCATCGGTGTAAAAATACCGTAATGCCGATAGAGTTGGTATTAGGTTGTGTAGGGACACCGAGTAACCTACGCTCACATGGTCAGGTTGTTGTTACTCTCAGGATCATTCGTGGTAGTGAAGCCTAACCCATATGTGGTGTGTCAGGTAAAGACTAGTTGCATGTAAGTCAGGGAAGATTTGTCATAGAATTTTGTCAGGAACGAACCTTGTAATTGTAGTTGTTAGGAAAAGGATATTGTAGTCTTCAAGGAAAAACTTAGTCAAATATGTAGTTGTCAACCGAAAATCTTAGTCCATATTGTAGATGTCAAAGAAAGACATCTATATCAAATTAAAAGGTCCCGAATTTTGAGCAACACCGTATTTATTCCACTGTTCACCGGACATCTGTTTTTAATATCATCAATGTAGAGTCCGCACCTAATTTAACAGAGACAAGAGATCTTCATCGTTTTTGGGCGTATTTTTGGAAGAAAATTGTCATTCTACGAAAACCTAAATTTAGAACCAGCTGTCGGACGGCGGTGTATTGATCCGAGATACGAATAAAATAATAAATTCTCCAAATAAAAGCAACAATAATTTCATATTGTCCGTTTATTTCATAAAAAGAGTCTAAACTAATGTCTAAACTAATGATATAATTATTAGGTGCGAACCCGCTAAATGCACCATGCGATCATTCAAGTAGCGGGGTTGATGTCATATAATACAGACATACCTTTCAAGTGAGACGTAGATAATTTCATAGGCGTAGGACTGTCTTTGAAGAGGGGGGGGGGGGGGCATAAGCTTCTAAGAGTAGCGACAAGCAAAAATCAAAAAGCTAAATGGAATAATAACTGGGGGGGGGGCAACTTCTAAATAAAAAAAAGGTAATAGAACCCACTGAACAGGGGGGGGGGGGACTTCTAAATTTAATGTGCCATGATGCTGAAACAGTTACTTGACAAACGGCGGGGTGGGTTGGGTGGGGTAAAACTTTCGATTCCCCCCCCCCGGCTCCTACACCCATGGACTTCCAATACGGCCACGCATGTTCGTCCAATTTACCAAAGTTAGGACAGACTTGTGTGAGATTGCGGCTTACAAATGCATAACCCCGTCCTTTTCAGCACGTTCGGTTATATGTACGCATTTTCCACAGAACTTTCCGGATTTTTTGATTGACTGAGATATATTGTTTACGAAGGAGTTGTCCGCCGACTGATTAGATCTCTCCATATATCCATTCGTTGTACTGTGCCTTAAGATTCAAAAAGTTTGTTAAGTAATTCTGATTATAACCTAGGGGGTGGGGGTTTCCTATATCTTGGTATACACAGACCCAGGTATCGAAATTTTAATTAAAAAATAGATATTTTTAGGAAAAAATAATAACTATATAAATATAAATACATCATGTAAAGACGTACATGCTAACCGCTGGAAATGGGTCACTTTATGTCAATTGGTATCAATTTTCATCATTCTGTTATCATAAAGGGTATGATATTTGGACCATGTCACTATAGCTGGATGGTAACCCACTGAAAATTTGTAATCAATGGGGAAAAAAACTGCACTTGATCTACCTCTGAAAACAAAGGAAATTAGATTATATTGCAAACAGGTATTACATAGTAATATGCACATGGTATCAACTATAAACACATTATTGTGATGAAATGTAAATTTTATACAATTTTGTGATGAAATATAACGAAAATATATGATTGAGATGATTTATCTGTTTTACTGTCTCAACTGAGATATTTCAGTCAATGGAGACGCCACCAATGCCGGTGAAGGGCTTGCGCAAATTTAGGCCTATGCTCAGCACATCGGGGCCTTTGAGCATGGGGGAGGGATTCATTTAATTGTGTCCACTGCTGTGACACGGGGCCTCGGTTTTCCCGGTCTCATCCGAATGACCGCCCCATTCAGTCGCCTCTTATGACACGTACGGGATGCTGAGGACGCTATTCTAACCCGGCATCCCACCGGGTTCGAAATATATGATGTGGTATGGGTTTAAAATATTGGATTTATATTAATGGGTGGTGTTTTGGAGTAATACAGCTCGTACTCATTATGTACCCAGTATAGGTTGAGACCCCCCCTCTTTTGGGTTAATGTAAATCAATTAATTGCACTCACAGCGGGTGAATTTGCCTAGTAGTCCATATTGTACGTTGTCAGAGAAATACAATAGTACATATCTGTAAGTTGTCAGAGAAGAACCTAAGTTTATTGTGATAAGATCAGTAGAAGACCTTGGTGGATATTGTTGGTTTCAGGGAAAGACTAAGCCCATATTGTAGTTGTCAGGGAAAGACCTAGCCATAATTGTGGTTGTCAGGGAAAGACCTAGCCACATTGTGGTTGTCAGGGAAAGACTAGCCCATATTGTATTTGTCAGGAAAGACCTAACATGTAAGTTTTATTGATGTAAGATCATGAGAAGGACCTTGTTGATATTTTTGTGTAGGGGAAGACATACGTCCATAATTTGTAAGTTGTCCTGGGAAAGACCTATTCATAAGTAGTTGTCAGAGAAGGACTTGTCCATATTGTAGTCGTCAAGGAAAAGACCTAGCCCACATTGTGGTTGTCAGGGAAAGACCTAGCCCACTTGTGGGTTCGTCAGGGAAAGGACCAGCCATATTGTGGTTGTCAGCGAAGACTAGTCCATCATTGGTGGTTGTCAGGGAGACCTAAGCCCATATTGTATTTGTCAGGGAAAAGACTACCCATATTGTAGTCTGTCAGGGAAAGACTATCCATATTGTAGTTGTCAGGGAAAGACCTCTCCATATTGTAGTTGTAGGGAGACCAGTTGGCATTGAGATAGGGAAAAGATCTTGTCCACAGAATTTTTGTCTGGAAGACTTATCTAATATTGTAGTTATTAGAAAAAGGGGGTTCCTTTTGTAATTCGTCAGAAAACAGATTAGTCAATATTGTAGTTGTCAGCGAAAATCTGTAGTCCATATGTAGTTTCCAAGGTAAAGATTTAGTCAATATTGTTCTCATTGTTCTGGAAATGACTAGCTATGATTGGTAGTTTGTAGGGAAGACCTAATCTCGGTTGAGATTCAGCTCGGCTAATATTTTGATGACGCTCCACTGAGATTCCAGCTTCGGCTAGATATTTTGGACTGACGCCTCCACTAGTGGAGGCGTCAGTCCAAATATCTAGCCGAGCTGAATCTCAACCGAGATTAGGAAAGACCTAGTCATATTGTAGTTGTCAGGGAAAGACTATCCATCATTGTAGTTGTCAGTGAAAGACCTTACTCATATTGTAGTTGCAGGGAAAGACCGTTAGTTTGATTGAGATCAGGAAAAGATCTTGTCACAGAATTTTTGTCTGGACGCTTATCTAATTGTAAGTTATTAGGAAAAGGTCCTTTTGTTTATTCGTCAGAAAAGATTGAGTCAATATTGTAGTTGTTCAGCGAAAATCTTAGTCATGATTGTAAGTTGTCAGGAAAGATTTAGTCCATATTGTAAATTGTCTGGGAAAATACCTAGCTCATATTGGTTAGTTGTTCAGGAAAGACTCCTAATCTCGGTTGAGTTCACAGCTCGGCTAGATATTTGGACTGACGCCTCCACTGAGATTCAGCTCGGCTAGATATTTGACTGAGCTCCACTGAGTGGAGGCGTCACGTCAATATCTAGCCGAGCTGAATTCAACCGAGATTAGGAAGACCTAGTCCATATTGTAAGCTTCGTAGGGGAAGAACCTACTCTTATATGTAGTTGTCAGGGAAAGCTTAAGTCATGATTATAGTTGTCAGGCAGATAGGTGTCTAGTGTGTAGTATTTCAAGGAACGCCCTATTTCGTAGATGTGCTCAGGTAAATAACGTAGTCTTTAGTATTTGTCGGGGTGAGGGGTGGGGGAAAACTTAAGCAGTTGTCAGGGAAAGACATATTCCATATCGTGGCTGTCAGGGAAATACCTAGTTTATTGTGTAATTGTCTGGAAAAGACCTAGTCCATATTGTAATTGTCAGGGAAAGACCTAGTCCATATTGTAGACCTAGTCCATATTGTAGTCGTCAGGGAAAGACCTCTAGTCCATTGTATAGCTTTCAAGGAAAGTCCTATTTCCTAGTGTTTTTCGTGCAGGAAAAGTCCTTGTTCATAATGATATGCTCAGATAAATAACAATGATAACCTTTAGTGTTTGTCTGGGGGAAACCTTTGAAGCAGTTGTCAGGGAAAGACCTAGTCCGTAGTGTTTTTCTCAGAAAAGACCTAATCTATGTTGTAATAGTCAGGAAAAGACCCCTTTTTCCCATATTAAATTTGTCAATTTCCTTGTTTGTAATAATCTGCCTTAGTTGGGTTTTTTTGTTGTTTTTTTTGGTGGTTTTATTTTGCCTCAAAAAAAGTCTGCCACGTGACCTATTGTTTGAGGAATCGCTGTCTCGTTAGTTGGATATGTGAAGTGATTAAACATGCATTTACTTTTCATACTGGATCAGCAAAGAAGAGGTCTCCAGATTCTAGATCACTATACTAGTATTAATATGAATTTAATTTTTCTCAGAAATATGCAGTTGCAGAGATTTTTTTTTAATTGGTCAAATTTTGTTTTTTGTCCCGCCCTGGGTGTCCTAGTCATGAAATTTAAAATCTATGCCCACTTGTCCAAAATATTTGAAAATAATTGGAAAGGTAGTTACCAAGAAATAATTGTTAACGCACGACGGAAAACATACGATGCTGGAGGGACACAAGGTCACTCGAGTGACCTAAAAATCTAAAGGTTGGGCAATTCAATCCATTCCAGACCCTCTTTAGTCAAAATTTGCCAGTGTTAGACATCCTCGGGGTAAGGGGTGGGTCCTGTATGCGTTGTATAATAAATATTAATCGTTTTGTCTTTATACACATATATAGTTTCAGATGAAAATGCGCTATGTACCGTTGCTGTTCTTTACCATCTGAATTATACACATATAGTTTCAGATGAAAATGCGCTATGTACCGTTGCTGTTCTTTACCAGCCAAAGGTGCAATTTCCCTGTCCAATCAAATTATGTATATTTGTTGGACGCATTCGGCAAAACGGGAGTGTACAGAAGCTGGTAAGAACAGCAACGGTACATAGCGCCATTTTTCATCTGAAACTATATATTAGTTTAAAGACAAAACGATTATATTATTATACAACGCATACAGGACCACCCCTTACCCCGAGGATGTCTAACACTGGCAAATTTGACTAAAGAGGGTCTGGAATGGATTGAATTGCCCAACCTTTAGATTTTGGTCACTCGAGTGACCTGTGTCCCTCCAGCATCGTATGTTTCCGTGTGCGTTAACAATTATTTCTTGGTAACTACCTTTCCAATTATTTTCAAATTTTGGAACAAGTGGCATAGATTTTAAATTTCATGACTAGGACACCCAGGGCGGGACAAAAAAAAAATTTGACCAATTAAAAAAAATCTCTGCAACTGCATATTTCTGAGAAAAATTAAATTCATATTTAATATAGTGATGTTAGAATCTGGAGACTCTTCTTTGCTGATCCAGTATGAAAAGTAAATGCATGTTTAATCACTTCACATATCCAACTAAGAGACAGCGATTCCTCAACAATAGGTCACGCGAATTTTTGAGGCAAAATAAAAAAAAAAAACAACAAAAAAAACCAACTAGGCAGATTATTACAAACAAGGAAATTGACAAATTTAATATGGGAAAAAGGGGTTTTTCCTGACTATTACAACATAGATTAGGTCTTTTCTGAGAAAAACACTACGGACTAGGTCTTTCCTGACAACTGTCTCAAAGGTTTCCCCAGACAAACACTAAAGGTTACATTGTTATTTATTGAGCATATCATTAGAACAAGGACTTTTCCTGCACGAAAAACACTAGGAAATAGGCTTTCCTTGAAAGCTATACAATGGACTAGAGGTCTTCCCTGACATATCTAATATGGACTAGGTTACATATTATGGACTAGGTCTTTCCTGACAATTACAATATGGACTAGTCTTTCCAGACATTACACAATAACTATGGTATTTCCTGACAGCCACATATGGAATATTTTTCCCTGACACACTGCTTAAGTTTTCCCCACCCTCACCCCGACAATACTAAAGATACGTTATTTACTGAGCACACTACGAAATAGGCGTTCTTGAAACACACAACTGAACTACCTAGTTCTTTCCTGACAACTAAAATAGGACAGTATTTCCACGACAACTACAATTGACTAAATCTTTCCTGACAACTACAATAAGTGGCTAAGATTTTCAGCTGAAACTACATATTGACTAATCTTTTCTGACGAATACAAAAGACTTTTCCTAATATGCTACTATATAGATAATGGTACGTTCCTAGACAAAAATTCTGTGGACAAGATCTTTTCCGTCACTCGTTAGATTGTACAAGTCAACAGATCACAATGTATCTTGTTTGCAATCGTTGTGTACCTATGATAAGTGCTCGGGTCATCCTTCTTTTCGTTCTGTGTGGTTTTATTTGTATTTGTTTTCTCTCTGTCCTACTTTTGCCCTGAAGGCATTGAGCCAAGTATTTTCCCGCGTGTATTTAGGACAAGGGAACGTCCCAACAATTTCCCACAAATGAAAAGTGTAGTCAATGATGATACCAGTATCCTTTCCTCGTCATTTGATAGCTAAACTGACACAAGGATAAATACTTAAAATCATAAAGACTTGGAACACTGGGGATTTAGTGGTCGACCGATACCTTTCGGCAGATCTCTCAATAGTAAATAAAGATCAAGACCTTTCTCCTGATGTGCACCTGCCACATTCAC